>MU400765.1:0-51744 GCA_022578965.1 Xylaria sp. FL1777 | reverse complement strand
AATTATTATAAGCTTAGTAAGCTAAATAAGTTATTATATAACTTTAGCTTTAGCTAGCAAAAAAAAAGGTGCAAAGTATATATAAAAGCATTAAGTTGCTTTAAAAGCTACTTTAGTGCTAATTTTATAATAAATAATTATAAGCTTTAAATATTAACTTTTTTAAAATAATTAAAAATTTATTACTAATATTTGCAATAAAGTATATAATAGTTATAAATATTTTTTAAGTATTAAAAGCATTACTTAAATTTGCTATATATTATAATTGCTTAAGTTAATTAAAGATTTTTTAGTTAAATTAAAAAAAGTTAATAGTTTAATAGTTATTAATTTAATACTTATTATATTTATTAATTTTTTTTATTTATACTAAGGTTTTTTTTAATAAAGCATATAATAAGTTTAATAAATAATTTATTTTTTATTGCTAATAATAAATAATTAATTAATAATATATAACATAAGCATTTATTTTATTATTTATGTTTTATTTTTGCTTAATAATTAAGTTTAGTTTGCTTTTAATGTTAGCTAATAAATAATTATTTATAGTAGTTTAATAAATTTAACGTTTAATAAAAGTATTTTAAGTAATATTATTTATATTATTAAAAAGTTTTATAAGCTTAAAAAAAGTATTATTAAGTATATTTTTAATGCTTTTTTTTAGCGTAGCATTTTATAATGCAGTATTAAAGTTGTTTTAATTAGCACTTTTATTTTTAAGTTTAAATATACTAATAAAGCTAACGCTTAACTTTATTAACTTAAAAGCTTAAATCTTAATATTATAATTATTTATATTAAGCTTTTTAAGCTTAAAGCATTATAATATAATATTATTAGTATAAAGATTAAAAGTTAAAATAGTAAGTAAAATAATAAATATAAGCAGTATTAAAAGCAAAATAAAAGTATTCTGCAAAAAAAAAAGCTGCTTTTTTTTTAGCTAAAAAACAAATAAGTTATTATTTAAAGCTTTTTTTTTAACTTTGATTTTTTTGTTATATATAAATAATATATTAAAGCGTTGCTATTTTTGTAGTTTATTTTTTTTTAAGCTTTAAAAAATAAAAATAAAAATAAAAAGCTTTTCCTTAAATATAAAACTACTAAATAGTTAGTTTTAAAAAGTAAGTATATTATTAAGTAGTTTAAATTTATATTTTTTTAACTGTTTTTTAAAGAACTTTAGTTTAGTTATAATTAAATATATTAATAAGTAATAATTAAAAATAAATTTTAAGTTTTTTAAATATTCTAAGTTTTTAATAAACTTTTATTTATGTTTATTAATAAAAAAAAAAAAGTAAATATATAAATAATTTTTTATAAGTAATAAGCAATTATATAACGTGTAATTTTTTATTATAAAATAAGTATGCAGTTTTATAGTATGTTAATTAAAGGCTAAATAATTATTTAAAACATTAAAAATATTAATAAGCAGCATTAATAGCAAGTTTTTTTTTTGTATTTTTGTTTAAAAGTGCTATAAAAAAAACAAATATTTGCATTTAATAATAAATAGCTTACTTTTAATAATTAATACTTTATGTTTAATAACTTAAAGTATAAATAAACATTAATAAAAACTTTTTATATTTTATAAAACAATAATAAAATAAAATTTCTTTTGTATTAATAAAGTAATAATAGTAATAATAAACTATTTTTAACATTATAGCATTATTTTAAGCTAACTATTAATTTTTTAGTTTTAGCTAATCTTTTAACGCTTTAGTAAAAAATTAATAGTTTGCTTAAATTTATTATTAAACCTAAGCTTTTAACTTATTAAAAGCATAGTAATACACTAAATAAGTAAAGAATATAAGTACAAGTATATATATTAACCATAAGTAAAGTTAGTAAAAAAGTACCCTTTGTACTAAGCAATAGTAACTAGAAATACTCCAAGTTACGTGCTATCCTTGTACTAGAATTACCGGTTGTTACGATATGCAACAGAAGCGAGGTACACTGGCGCCCGAATTGGGCGGTACTGCCGTGTTCTCATTGGCCCTGCTGCTAGAGGTGTCTTTCGCCTAAGCGCCGGTGATGCCCCAGAGCTAGACCCCGTTACGGCACGGCTCGGCCAATCCGTGATCGAGCTGCACCTCCATAATGATATATCACCGCCTAAATCATCGCCGGGCTTGCACACTTCGCAGCAACTTCGCAGCACTCCGCGCTAGACCCCAGCTTCCGGTCTGTTTACTGGTCTCCCGGCGCAAGACGTGCGCATAGGCGCATCGCTAGATACCACACCTCATGCCGCCAAAGGTGTCACTCGCCATGCTATCCTTAGCACTCCCGCCTCCTATACCCCAGCACTGTCTTATCGACTCCAAGATAAATATCCCGGTGTAGTTCTGACTTCATTCGGCGCCTGAGAGACAGCTCTTCGTTCATAATCCCCTCGATCCGTCGTTACGCCGTCAGTGTGGGCAGTCTCTTTCGACTCGCCTGTCTCTATGGTAGACTAACTTTCTCTTCGCTGCGTATATACTTTCGACACACTCCTTTCTCATTTCACGCTTCTCCCAAGTAACTGGGCGTCTTTTGGCCTATCTATCTGTCTATCTATTTATCCCCCTCCGTTATAATGTCTTTCGAAGAAAAGGGGCCGGCATCTCCTTCGACCTTCGAGGTAGATCCTCGAGATGTCACTTACCAACGACACCAGGGAACTATTCGTCTCCTTAACAGCGTTCGTATCGGCCTCACTGGTCTCGCCCTTGTCAGTGGCATTACCATCCTCGGGACATCTGCCAATTCCCTCAGTATGTACACACTGGAGTCATTTTCTTCCCTTTCTAGTAACCTGATGACTCCCAACATGTCTCGGGAGCATGCATCAGGGGCATAATATTCGCCTAAAAGAGTAATTACTGACTCCAGCGATAATAGTGGTATATAACAACACCCATGTGGCGAGTGCCTTCAACCTGGCCCTGTGGCCAGATGAGTTCGACCTTCGCCCTACTGTGGCTCTAGTTGTAGGAAGTTCAATCATAATACTTGCGAATCTTGCTTCCCTCATATTTAGCAAAGCCAAAGTGGTAAGTTTCACTGCTCTAGCTGTACCTCCTAAGTTCGTGTGTTAACGTGTTTGTTCTCTTTCAGCTTCAAAACCATACACTCGTACACACCTCGATAACATTCATTGCGCCCTTCGTTGGGTTCGCTGCTGCTTTGATCGGCATCGCTTTCTTCTACGCCGTCAACACTTCCACCACGGCTGATACCCTGCAGAGTTGGAGCTGTCAGTGGGGTTATATCAACATGAAACTAGAACCGCACTTTGGTACTCTGTGCAAGCAGAGCCAGACCGCTCTGTACTTGTCCGTGATCCTCATCCCCATTGAGTTGATCACTCTCGCGGCCGCCGGTGCCCAAATGAGCTTCGAGCGAAAGGCGAGGGTCTTTGTTCCGGCTCGCAAGCCTAGCTCGAGCCCGGCCCTGTCGTAAAGCGAGAGTGTTTATTCAGGCCATGACGCGCAACACGGGTTCAAGATGTGGCTTGCATCACAAGCCGCATTGCATACTAGAATAGGTTGGGACGAAAGTGATATTTGACGGACGAGGTTCGAGACATTGCGTTATAATACTATGCTCTGCTGGCGGTGAATTGGGTCCCTTGATGGAAGATGATGACTTAAGGGAGCTTCGTCTGTGAAGAGGCATGGTCAGGAATAGGCTGTATAATGCGTAAAACGATATACGCAAACGAATAATGAGCAACAGAATGATCCGTCTATTGTGGCCCCGTGTACTCAAGAGACTCAATCATGTGAAGGGAGGCTCCTGGGACCTTCCCGTCCGATGACATGGTCGGCCTGAGAGGAGTCAATGTACTCGGGAAGTTGGAAACGGGAAAAGCTGATGAAGGGAGAACAGGTGCTTGGATAGGTACTTAAAAGAGGCCCCTTTAATGCTTTTATCAGCCCCACAAGTAATTTTCTAGTCTTTGCACTCAATACAAACCTCTAGTTGAGGTGATCCTATGCTGACCTTGACTCGTCAGGCTTAACATTGTGCTTAGGCTCTCTTGCACGCTACTGAGCGGGAACGCTCGATCCTTTGCGGTCTTGTCTCGCTGTCCTGATTTGGCGGGATCGGTATGCTGGTGAAGATAAAGCAGGGCGATGTAACGAGATATTATAGGCAGTAAATGAATGACATTTCCATGCCCGCGTAGTAGTAAAGAACCGACTAGATTCTCCGATGCGGATTTACCCGGCAGTCCGAAGCCTCTCGGCGTTCTCAATGTGTTTAGGCCTCTTCTCTCATTCCTTGAATGTCTGCTAAGAAGACGGGTGGACTTGCAAGGGATTACATACCTATATATTTGAATGTTTCGTCGCCTACTTTCTATATCACTAACTCTTGTAAACCTGCCGTCTTTTTTGTTTCCCTTTTTAGACTAGGTAGGTACCTAGTCAATCAATCCTCTACATATATGTAGTTTCTCACCGCTAGCGCCCCTTTAAAGGTCAACGCAGGATGGTCCGGGGTCGAGGGTGGGGCTACCTAGGTACAGTAGCTCACTGAGATAAAACGCTGCTGGTACCTACTTACGGCACCCGTCACCCATCCCGCGTCACCCAGAAACGCGACCACCAACAGGTAGACCCACCTTATCGTTTAATGGGTTTCTCTTTGACGCGACTTGCTAGCCGCGCCTCTTATCTAAGTACTTACCTACACATCTTGATGCCACTCAACTTATGTACCACCTGGCAATCTTCGAGCCTTAAAAGTTTCGTAGTTCCCGTCATGCTCTGAATTCCACTCATAGCTTTCTTCAATTGGCCATGCTGAACTCGCCGCCCACTTCCGACAATGCCAACGATGCCATCGATGCCACCGATGCCACTGATAGCAACGATTACCATTCCTTCAACTCCTCGCGGCCCTTTCATGGCCTCGTGCTCTGCTGCACGAGTATCGAGGCCGACCAACGTGTAAGTGTATCTCTGATCATGCTGTCGACTGGCGTGTCGACTGGCGTGCCGACTGACGTTTGCTTGTCCATGTAGAGCGAAATAGCCCAGCGCACTGCCGACATGGGCGGCGTCCACAAGTACGACCTCACGCCCGACGTCACCCACCTCATCGTCGGCGACTACAACACGGCCAAGTACCGCCATGTCGCCAAGGAGAGACCCGATATCAAGCCCATGGCTGCTGGCTGGGTCGATGCCGTGCGGACACTGTGGGTGGAGGACCAAGAGATCGACTTTGCTGCGTTGGAACAGCTTTGGAAGCTGAAGACATTCGAGTCGGGTGGTGGTGGTCCCAGCAGCTCCCACGCGGCCGAGTCCGGGAGACAGAGGCTGGTGTGCTGTCTGACCGGCTTTGAGGACAGTCCGTCTCCCGACCTCGAACCTGTGAATCGACTATAGCTGACGTCTGCAGATGTTGTGCGAGCCATGATCGAGGACAAGGTGAGAGCGAACGGCGGCGAATACGTCGCCGACCTCTCCCGGCGAGTAACCCATCTCATAGTCTCCAAACCCGAGGGTAAGAAGTACGGCGCTGCCCGTAGATGGGATATCCGCTGCGTTTCTATTGAATGGCTACATGACAGCGTCGAACGGGCCATGATACTCAACGAGGAATGCTACGATCCCACCCTCCCACCAGAAGAACGGGGCAACGGTGCTTGGTCACGCCGGGACCTCAAACGAATATCGCTTGGCAAACGAGCGCGAGACGGGCCCGGTGTTTCTTCCGAAGGGGGGAGGAGAAAACTGCGGAAGAGCGCGAGTATGAGGATGAATAGCCAGAGTCATAATATATGGGGAGATATCTTAAATCAGTCGGCTGGCGACCTCTCACGAGCCGATAATGTTCAGGGAGAATCGAGCACCCCTGTTGCTCCAGTTCCTACAGACTCGGCCAAATCCGCAACCGAGACTATACAAGCCGTAGCACAACCCGCAATACAACCGAGCGACAGTGGCTGGCCAGCTCTTAGGAAAGGTATCTTTTCGGGCTGTCGATTCTTTGTTCATGGCTTTCCGGAACCAAAAGAGCAGGTTCTCCTCGGCTTCCTCACTTCACATGGTGGCCAACTAGCGCTATCCCTGAATGATGTTGCGTCATCAAGTCATGCTGTACTGCCAAATCGGCGTTATTTACTCGTACCACAAACATCACAGCCTGATAGCCATCCACGACTTCCCGACGGAGTCCAGATCGTTACAGAGTTTTTCATCGAACGTTGCATTCACAACAAGACCCTCTTTCTTCCTAGCGACCGTGTTCTGGGCCAGCCATTTCCACGATTTCCTATTGACGGATTTCAAAATTTGACGATATGCACAGCTGGTTTCGTCAATGAACAGCTGAATCAAGTGGAGAAAACTGTTACGCAGTTAGGTGCTATATATTCAGAAAAACTAAATAGGCAGATCACACTACTCATCTGCCCGGATTTGGGTACACTGAGAGAACAGAAACGTGACCTTGCTATATATCACAACATACCAATCATCAATGTTGAATGGCTATGGCAGTGCATCACAACAGGATGCTTAATGCCATGGAACACGTTCCAATTCGAAGAACTAGTTCGGAATTTGGACTCTCTCCGTGCGAACTTGAAGCGTAAAGAAGAGGATAAGAAGCAAGGGAGAGAAACTCTCAACAGATCTCGATCAGAGCCCGTACCCACGAAACCCACTATTACGAAACCTATTCGTGGAGCGCAAGCGCCGCCTCCACGAGCCGGTATAGATACGACTGCATTCGACATTGATACGGCGAGTGCCAATCACCAAACGTCTTCGCTTCGAAGACAGGACACACTCGAGTCACACTACGAAACGGCGCCTACGCACCCACCCCATCTCGACCACGCATTCGCATCAGCACCACTCTCAGAGACAACAGCTAGCAACCTAAATAAATCAACGTCTCCGCCGAAACACCATCAGGCAAAGCAAACACTTAAGCGCCTCCCTATAGAAGGCGAAGTGGGCGATTCTGAAGCAGGTGAAGAATCAGACGCCACTACGCGAACAACATCGAAAGAACCACCTAGTTGTGATCCGGAGACCGAACAGCGGCGCAAGGCGCAACAGGCTAAAGACCTCGAGCGCCTGGAACTGTCGAAAAGACTCAATTCTCTCATGACAAATGGCGATGCAGCGCCGGAGGGGGTTATCTTCCATTCGGGTCCTCTGTCGCGCCCCGGCCGGCGGAAGCGTCAGATCCTCGGCCGTGCGACAAGCAACGTGTCTGCTGCATCCAGCGCGAGCGCCGATTCCGCCTCTGCCCCTGGTCCCATGGCGCGGCAATCCGGCCCCGCGCAGTCTGTGTCGGGCGGGTCTGAATTTGATAAGTTCCTTGAACCCGTCGAAGACAACGGTACAGCGGACGCCGAGCATCTCCCGCCATCTACACAGCTTCAGTACGACATTCCCGAGGCACGAAAACAGCGGGACTTCGTAGTCGAGAAAATGAAAATCATGAGGCATAGTAAACAGGTTCTTTCTGAGGGCAAGAACGAACCCGAGAGCTACCAGACATCGGATAAGATTCGGAGTTTGAGTTCCGATCCTTCTGTTCAGGGGAAGGGGAAGGAGATGGACACGATTAGGCGGTCTTCAAGACGGCAAGGTCGCTAGTAGTTCTTACGTCATAGTTGTTTAAGTTTGAGTTTTGTCTATGCTTTTGTTATACGTTGCATCCATCTGGCTCGATGAACCAGGAGCAGGTTCCTAAATGCTACCTCCATGTTGCGATTTAGTGGTTGGTTCCGTGGTTAGTGTTAATTCCATTAGATGGGTGGGCATCTGTCGTTGGAAACAACGTTGAAAAGAGGTTATATGTCTGTCTTTCTTGGGGGAGGTGGATCATTGATTATCGTATGCTATGTATTGTGTTATGTTTATACTTCGAGCGACATGCATATGGACGGAATGGAATTCTGCTTGACGCAGGGGGAGCGGTACATAGGTGCTCACTTGGCTAAGTGGTAGATACGATGGTTATAAAGAGATCAAATGAAATATATGAACAAATGATTCCCAAGTCCCTTTTATCTTCGTGTCGTGAGCGTCATTGTCATATCAGTTGTACTGAAGATTTTGTTTGCAGCTGCTAGAAGAGTCGATTTATGACTTAGGGGGCGAGAAACCAAGTTAGAGTTAGTGTAGGCAGCTATGGCCTAGCTACCTAGGTGTGTATATATATATATATATATGGTAGCGACAGTGTTAGGATACTAGGTCCACTCCATACCATCTACAACTACAATACATTCACATAATGGCAAAGCCTGACAGTTAGGAAGCTACGATAGGTCCTCTTATTCTAAACTCGCCTGTCCACTACTATCACCAAGGCCCAAATTTGCCGGCTTTGTACAACAGATTAGAGGGTTAGCTGGATTGCATATCGTAGTCCTTTCATTGCTCAAGTAAATAGACTACAGATATCACTAGCCTTAGAGAGTAAATACTAGAAACTTTAGGTGTACTAGAACTTCATCAGCAATCTACTTTTGATAAGTAGAACACAAGTCATAGGGACAAAACGTCCGGCCACGCACATTCTTTCCAGATTCTTCCTGTATATAATCCATCTACGTTTTCTCTTTCCAACTTCTCACTACATAAACAAAAATACCTAGTCTCTCTCTACAAATTTCAAGCTGTACAAATGGTATAAAACGAGTGTAGATCGTAAGGTGACTCCAGATAGGGTATACTAAACAACAACAGCAACAACAGAAAGAAAGAAAAACGCCGGTGTGGTAATGTAATGCCACAATGTGAATGATATCCCCAAAACCCGGCCATGAAGGCAAATTTCACGCTTCGCACTTGATATTTTTCCGCCTGCTACACCGAAGAGACATTAGTCCAATTTTTGCATTGAAAAGAGGGTCGTGATAGAGGTGACGGCGGTGATAATAATAGCGATGATGTCGTTGCTTCAGTCTTCCAGTTATCGTTTCAGTCTTTCCCAAGCGACTACAAGCCGGCGGCAGCCTCTGTTAGCACACTCAACAAGCTAGCGGCGGCACCCCCAATCCCAACTGCGCGGAGTGTCTCGCTTCGAGCCTTCTTGCGGTTTCCCCGATCGCGGTCTCGGTCATGATCGCGATCATCTCGGTAACGCCGGTTAGATTGGTCATCGCGGTCACTGCGTCGAATACCAGAAGTGCCTGTATAATGCTTGCTACTGCTATTGCCGCCATTATTCCGATGCTCGCGCTCACGATCTCGATCAGCATCCCGATCTGATCGACGTTCTCGATCAAGATCGCGATCCGTCCGATATCTTTTATCCCGGTCTTTATCCCGGATCCGAACTTTATCGTGATCTCTATCCCGATAATCTCGCTCATTAGTCTCCTTCCCTCTGTCTCGTCGACCGGCACTCCGTGATATCGAACCCGAACCATCCTCAAAGACTTGAGGTTTAGGGTCAAATCGTACATGCGGATCATCATGTTTATTTTTCAAAATAGGTTTTGGTTTCACTGTCGCCGAAGGACTAGTTTTTTCGCGGCTTTCCCCATTTTTTTCTTTTTCTATCGGCGATGGTACGATAGCCGGGTAGACTTTAGTACCCTTGTCCTCGCCATTGCCGGATGCGTCTGCTCCATTTGATCCATTGCAAGGGTTAAAGTATTGATGGCACGAGGATGGACGTGACTGGGAAGGAGGAGGGTAAGAGCTTGGGCAGCGGGCAAATGAGGCATGGTCATAAGCGTCTTCAGATGCTTCATCATCGCTTGAATCCCATAATTCACCGGTAGAACTGACTGTACTATTTGCACGATGTCGACCGTGAGGGTCAATCACATATCCAGGCCTGTTCTTATCGCGTTGACCCTCGATGACGTCCCAGTTTCGGTATTTATCAGGATAATAAGAGTCCTCCGGCCGCCGTCTTCTCTCATCGAATCTACCTTGCGTGGAACCACTCGAAGTGTTTGGCATGCCTCGCCTCCGCCCGTTGCGCACCTCTGCGCTTTTTCTTGCTAGCTCAGCAATATCTTCCCTCCTTAATTCGCCAAGTATGGCGACAAATTCGGGACGTGCTTCATAGCGTAGGCCTTCTCGTGCGAGGACTTCAGGTGACACCAAGCTCCGGCGGATTCGTGTCCACTTCGCATCGGGTAGGATTTCTCGACCTTGACTGTCAGGTCCTAGGCGCGCAATTCTTGGGTAGGTTGACTCCTGTGACGGGATTGCTGCCTCTTTTCGAACGAGAGAGGGGGCAGATACTGAATTAGAATTAATAGTGGGTGGGGAACTTCTGTCGCCACTGAGTGGCGGGGGTGGCAGTGAAGGGACGTATCTGGGCGGCGGGTCATGTTCATAATCGTATTGTTCATCAAGAGTATAAATTCGATCGGCAGGGGAGAAAAGGAGTGGCTGTGAGGACGAAGGAGGTAAGTATCTCCGAGGTTGAGAGCTGGAAGTCACATAGTTCCCGTGTATAGATGGAGGCACATTATGCATGTGCATATTACCCATGACGATGGCTAGGTCAGTGTTCTGTCCGTCTAATGCCATAAGTTCCTTCGTTGATATTAAAGCCATCGAGCCTGAAGGCGGTTCGTTTTGGTTGTCACAAGAATAGTGGTCGTCGTACGAGAGGCCAGTATCTCGAGTGGATAGTTGAGCAGGCTGAGGAGGGTAGTCATCATATCGCAGCCGCTCCATCTTTAAAGAGGGGGAGAACTTTTCATTGTTAATATCAGGATGGCAAGGAGCTCTTTCACTAATATTTGTCGGGGTTGGATAAGGCGGGTTCATGTCGAGGTCCGCTGACGGTGTATAGCTCTCTAAAAAACCCCTAACAGAAGGTGTACCACCACCAAATGCTGTGATTTTTTCATCAACTTGACGAATATACGCTCGTAGGACATCCTATAATATCTGTCAGACATTTGTTCTAATTGGTTATAGACAGAGGGGAGGAAGGAACTGTAAACCTACTTGGTTCTTCCGCAGTACATCTTTCGAAAAGCCATCCTCTTCGAGTGCGTCCCTGAATTGCTCCCAGAGCTGATCCTCGTCCTCGCAAAACCCCGAATCTTCGCGCTGACAAAGGCGCGAGGCTATGGCATCAACCTTATCCTTAATAGCGTCGAGATCGGTACTAGTGGTGTCTACTAATTGGCGCGACTTGCTGGGGTTGTGTAGCTGAACGGAGTCGAGAAACATGTCAATATTGAGCTTTTGACTGGCCAGCTTGCTACAAATCAGGTCGACCTTATCAAGCTCTAGGCTATCCAACATTATCCAACCTTTCTTACTGTCATTTACGACAACATGGCGCTCACTATCTCCGCTGGCTGACGATCCACCTGAGCTGCCGTCGAAGTATTTCTCCAGGATTGTGTCTAGCTGCTTCAGTGTGAACTCGGAGTCCTCTATTGTGGGTGCCAACTGTCGAGTATAAATGGTGCTATTCTCACTATTCAGCAGAGATTCGGGATCCTCAGCCTCGACCTTGAGATGCTTAAGCACAGTATGCAAGTCGCGGACAACAGTAGCCACAGCTTCGAAGCTGGAACCAGCGTTGCGTGCACGCCTATATAGTTTGCGCGCAAATTCGTCAAGGGTATCGATAGACATCAATATCGCGGGCGATGCAGGCTTGACTTCATCTTCGATGTGATTTGCCGCCATGACGTCTCTCCTCGTAAACTAGGAACAAGGATCTCTAATTCAGAGACAGTTAGCATAGCAGAACTTGTGGATTCCGAGACTCGTACTACTATAACGTCTTCACGGACCGAAGGGGTGAGCTGTGTGGAAGATGAGAGGAGCAAACAAAGCTGGCAGAGTCCGCAGATCTGATTAAAGCTGACAGATGCAAATGGAGGTGAATGGATGTGAGCTGTTAGGCTGGACTACGTGCGTTCACCCTGGAGCGCGCCCGTGTGTGTGTGATGGTAGGATTAGACGCTATGGCTGTTGTAGGCCTAGTAAAAATGGTATGAATGGACTGACGCTGACCAACACTGATTGCCTGGCTTGAAATTTAGCCTGAGCGTACGTGGTGCTCGTATGCTGACCTCGACATCAGTAAATATTAACGAGTACATGCCTTTCCGTCCATGCTACTAATAAAAGAGCGTGGTTCCGAGTGATGGCCTGCTGGGACTACCTAGCAGGCGATTTATGTGCGGGTGGCACTGACTTACAGTTACAGCAGGTAGCGAAGAGAGGCGAGCCAGTAGTGGTTTCACTACGCCTGAACAAGAATAACAAAGACGAGAGAAAGAAATGGACAAGAAGGGGAGGTTGTACGTAGTCGAGACTGTCGGAGATCTGTGAGAGCTGATGAGTGCCGGTGTCACGTATACGGATGAGTTCTCGGCAATGTAGTGGCTATTCAATAGCTGCTGAATGATGAGATATTCAGTCAACAACAAAGCAAGGGCTTGCTTGCTCCTATATTCGTCCTGAAAAGCGAGAGTGAGCAGTGAGAGCGCAGCCGAGCTGGTATGGTTGTCATGGTCGGTGATGAAACTCGGCTGGGGCGTTGGGTTCCAACGTTGTTTGCCCTCTTGTTGCCTTTGTTGCCCAAGCCCAAGCTCGACGGGGTTTGCAAGCAGGTTCGCTGTACGGGAGATTGGCAGCAGCAATCAACATCGAACGCCGTGGATGTGCATGCAATGCAGGTGAGGCACCTGGCAGAGATGCGGTAGTTCCTGAACTGGCAGGTTCAGTCGCCTACCCTAGGTAGGTAGTCCAGGTGGTTCAGTCTAGGTGGTTCCGTCCAGAGAAACAAAGGGGTGGTAAAGCAAGTGGAAGTGCAGATGATGCTTGCCGTGTCAGGCCAGTCGCCTCTGCCCTGCCTACTACATACATGTAGGTACACGGCCTGCCTGTTAGGAAGGCAGGTCTCTACCTACGACACATGTAAATCTGTCATGGCCCTCCCTGTGTGCTTTCCAGCTGGGAAGTTCGACGCAGGAAGGTACTCTGTCGGTACATCTTTTGCGGCAGTGCAGCCCGGCGGCTGGCAAGTGCATTGCGGGTAGCAGCAAGGGCAACGCCCCGTTGACGAGACGTTGTGACGTAAGTGCAGATTGAAATCGGCCGGATTTCATCATAGCCTAGCCTACTAGTCTGTACTGAGAATAGAACATGGATGTTAGATGTTAGCGGCTCAAGACCCACAACATTTCTTGACCCTTGACCGTTTTCCACGTTGCCGTCTTTACTTTTACTTATTGACGATAGAACATGGTCTAATTGGACGGGCTGAGGGCCCAAAGCGCTGTAGCACTGTTGTCATCATCCTTTCCGCATACCTACATACATCCCAAGTGATGTCTGTTCTGTCTCCTTTCGGGACATTAGCCATGACACCTACTATCGTCTAGTGTTGCTGGGGCTTTCCCCGTTCCAGTGAGGTGGTATTTTGGATAGGTACTTAAGTATGTATGTGTACACTATATGTACGTGCACCTGCCTCTGAATCGGCTTTTGTAGGCCCAGCCCCATGCAGCTGGCCTGTCAGCTCATTGCCCCAGAACTGTACCCATGACTCTGATTAGCTCGGGGTTGGTACCTAGGTAGACTAGGACCCTCGCTGGGGACGGGTCAGCCTGCAATGGTGTCTCATCGAGGCTGAAATTCAAAACCCCGCAGTTTTGACCGCAGCTGCACACTACCTACTATTACCTACACCTAGTATACATACAGAATGTACTGCGTACGCAATATGTACGCTACTCCATCTACCTAGGCAGTGTACATATAGCATCTGTGCACTCCTAGCAGCCGTGGTCTCCCTGGCTGTTGTTGTGTATGGTACCCCTACTGTACGTTCGTTGAAGGGAACATCGAATGGGCCTGTAACACACGGTAGGTAACACACGGGTACTGGCATGGTGCCACGGTGCACGCTGCACGAAACGCTGCACGAATAGAGTTAGTAAGGCTGCGCCACTGCCTCCCTGATAAGCGACCGGCAGCCCGCCCGCCCGATTTGCATCTTGTCGCGGGGAAATGCAACGTCCGAAATCGTAAATCGGAAATCGACGATGGGTGCTGAGTGGTCCTCGACGATAGCCTAGTCGCCCGAAAGGGAAAGTGGCGGGAACAAACGCTGTTTGCTTAACGCTCCTCTTGTCACTGCCCATGATGCTTCGTACATATACTGTACTGTAAATAGTAGACTACCTATGTACATAGGTACCTTAGGTAAGTGCCCACCTGGGCAGGTAGTCGTCTCCCCACCGATCTCCCTAGGTACCCACATACGCATACATGTAGGTACCTACCTACATACCCTATGTACCTTCATTACCGATGCCCTCTGCTGACTGGATGGCCTTCGCAAGCATCTGCGTCTTGCATATGTGCGGTATAGTGGTGTACCGGCTATAGGTGCAATGACTACTTGCCAGGTCGCTGTATGGATGGATACCCTTATCCGTGTCATGGCCTCTCCTCTCGGCCCTCTCCGCACTCCTCCCTCCCTCTCCCCTTCTCTTCTACTTAGACGGCTCCCAACTATGGCCTGGTCAGCTACCCAAGTTGTTCCCATGTTGTTCCCATCAGAGCTTCAAATCGGATCCGATGGGCAATTGAGACGACCATCTATACCCGACTTTGCCACTGATGCCGTTAGGTAATGCGCTGCTTCCATCGCCGCCCGAAACCCCAACAGACGAAACGCTCGCTTATGCTTGGGTGCCCTATAGAATTCTCCTGGTGCCGGATCTAGCGCGCGATATATTACGATGGGGAGCTCTTTCGGTCTTGGGTCGACGAACGTGGTTCATTCTCCCGCCAATCTACCTGGGCCGTAGCGCATCATACGCTCCCATCGCCGCTCCCATCACTGTTCCAACTATTGTCTTCTCCCTTCGGCGGCCGCCGCCCTCTTGAGATCGGGATTTTCAGGATGCCGTGGTAGTAGCAGACCCTTCGCTCGCGTTTACCTCCAGTCGTATCTTCGGCGCTACCCGTTGCTCCCAGAGCACCATACGCCTGTCATAGTATACAGCACGGAGAGTAGCTTCTACTAGGCGGTATGACATGTGCTTCTCAAGCACTCTCACAGCATCACTTAAACGATATATCTCGGTCTACATGTGTGAGTCGATATGCCGCCATGCGTTACATCTGCATCGCCAAGTGGCTGGTGCTGTTCTAGTCGCTTCACTGCCATGCACTAGCGATCGAGCATTTGACAGGGCTCGATCGGGTCGCTCGAGAGTTTCGACGCTTTGAAGCCATCATAGAAATCGAGACTAGATAATAATCGCCTGTAATCCGCATGAGCTTTCACAGAGCCTCTGAGACACGTTATCAAAGCGCTTGGTTCTGATTCGACAATTCGGAGAATCATCATAAAGATGGTCGTGTCTGCCGATGAGAACGCCCCGCGTTTAGGCAACAATCGGTCGCCGCATGCAGTAAGCGTTGAGCTATGCGCTAACCAATAGCTGAGTACCTATAGACTTCATTGCTTACTCTCTTGTCGCGTATTACCAGACCTTGCAAGAAAGCGGCTGAGCTAGTGTCAACTTTGACTCATGTATTTGCCCTCGGGCAAAGTCAACGGTTTTGTTTTGGTTACACACAGCAGGCTCAGAGATTCACTAGAACGGCGACATCCGCCGAGGGTCCAAGGCTTGTTCGCGCCTGGGCTTATGCTTTTACAATACCGAATTGCGCGGCCTAGTCTAACTAGCCGTTGGGCTGGGCAACTCCTGGTCGATTTAGCGCGCGTCGGGTAAGAGATGAGGTGCCCGACTCTGTGCGCCATTCGTAGGGGCAAGAGCTCGCAGTATCAATGTTTGTCCAAGGAGACGAGAAGGGTGGACGACAATGAGCGCTGGCCTATGCCGTCTAATGCTGCTATTTGAATCTGGAACCATACTGTTCTCTTCGCTTCTTCTATCTAACTTTGGCTATTGCCATGTCAATAGTGTCAAATACACGCCAGATCGAAATGTGAGGAGCTTCCCTTCCAGATGTAGAATGTTCAGATCATCCCGGTACTACGATATGACACTATACAGCTTCCGATCTCGGCTCTGAGCATTTCGAAACACGAGGTTTGTGAGGATTCGTACAACAGATACTTCTTTCCCACATGTCTGTCTCTTCCCGAAAACTTGACTAGGGACCTGGTAGACGCTATACTGTAGTGGCACTTGCGTATGAACGTGTGCCGGCTTAATAAGGATAAGAAGGCGGCCCTCATCTCATCGTTCTCGCGGGACTGGGAAGTTGTACCTGTGGCATGTGATTCTCCTTAGATCCTGTGTCTATCGACTCTAGCATTTGCTCGCCTACCACCTACCGCTTAGTATAGGCCGTCAGCAAGGCAGGGGAATTTGGGTCACGCACTGGATTACAAGCACCATACACTTCCTAGCCATACACTTAATATTCGTCTACGTTCTTGATAATGAATTAATGGAACTTATGAATAAGGGCCTAAAATTCAACTGAGAGCGGTTGCACCCATTGCGAACTCTAAACCCACTGGTACTGTCTTCTGGAGGTTCTGATATGGTGTTTATGTGAACTGCCTTATCCACATTGGTCCAACTAATAGATTATATGTCCTATATTTTCTTGATGGGAGAGGTAAACTTTGTCAACTACCCGAGCATTTCTTCTCTTCGGCCGTTTTCCCACCTCACTTTTCAAAATATATCTGTATAAGATAACCTGACCATGAAGTAGGACGTGAAGTGATGATGAAGCTCGTGGGATATCCATATATAGTAGGGCCGATAGAGCGCAGCCATTGGCTGACCATCACATCTTTTCCCTTCTCCCCCCTGGACAGAAAACTGATGCCCATCCTATAATACGCCCGGCAACATTCATGCAGACATGTAGTCAGGCGCCTAGCGTGTGCTATTGAATCACAAAGAATAACGAACAGGGGGGAAAGCTGGGAGATGCTAGACTACGGCTCATCTATCCCAAGCCCAGTAATATAAAATATCCATTATTTTTTGGGGATGAAAATTTTTCTAGATCACAATCCTCTCTAAAGAGTATGATCCTACCTTTTGACTAAGCAGATGACCCCTCTCCCTAAGACTCCTCTGCAAGATCTCGCCACCCGAAGCGACCTTGTGACTCGACACGTGCTGAGACGTAGTCTTCAGGCCCAGCGGCAGTGCCTTGGCCGCGGGATCTTTGACGCAGACTGTGATGGGCTTGGTGCTGTTAGCATCTTGGGCCACCGCGCCCGCCGCTTTTCTCGAGACCTCCTCGAAGTACTTGACTGGACCGGCTAGGAAATTGTGGAGGAAAGCCATCTCTTCCAACCCTTCAAGGGCTGCGCTGACCTCGTGCGTTAGTGATCCGACAAAGTCTGCCACGTCATCGCTCGCCTGCATAGTGTCGTTCAGAAGCCAGCCGCCCGGCCCCAGGGAGTCTAGGCAGAATCCTAGGAGGTCGGCGATGAGCTTTATAATGCCGTCGGGAGGGGCGTCGAATGGGGCGTTTTCGTCGCGGTAGTCGACCTCGAGGTAACGATCCGTCCAGCCACCTTTGACCAGTTCAATTCGCAGCACGTACATCAGGGATAGGATCTCCTGGGGCTTAAAGGTGGTTCTCAGAGCTTTGACACCGGAGGAGCGTGGGCATGCTCCAAGCTTGGTGAAGGCGACGCTGAGTCCTCTGCCACGGATGCCGGCATCCTCGTTATTAAGGTAAGATACCGTTTTCTGAATTTCGTCTTCTAGATCATCCAACTCCATGCCAATGTTCTCATTCTCGGCCGTGTCGTTTTCACTTGTGGCGTCTTCGGCCACGCCGTTTGTTAGAAGCTTAGGAAGAGGCTTATTGGAGTCATTGACCAACTCCAAGCTCTTCATAAGCGTCCTGAGTACTAAGAGAATCTCTAAAGCACCTACTTGGGTGGCAGATAGGTAAACTACCAAAAGTTCCAGGGAGGGGTCGATCTCTGAGAGTCGTGAGACGAGTTCCTCGGCGAGGAAACTGTCAACTAGCTCCTTTTCGATGAGTCTGTCTCGGAAGGCTGCTCGTAAGTTTGATAGCGTTAAATGCCCGGCATCTACCAAATAATACAGAATATTACTTTGTGGCAGTTGGAAAATTAGCCGGGGAATTTTTGAGTCTTCCGGTAAGGCGTTATTCCACTGGAATGACCGGCTTATGGTGAATAATATCCATCTCCTATCTACGGCTGGGTAGTTTGCGCGTGATTTAGGAAGACGCCAGACCAGAGAATTTTTAGACGATGTGTCCGTGCTATCTTCGTTCTGCACAGAAACTGTCTCCACTTGAATACCCAGTTTCTCCGCAAGGAATATTTCAAAGCCAAAAATATTGTTAGAATTCAGCAGAGAGTCAGCGTATTCTTGATCTGCCGTCCATTTTCCCCAATAGTCACCTCTTATCGAGCCCGGAAGATAATTCGAAAAGATGGAGCCCTTGGCTGGCGATTTTGACGATGGCATTGAGCTCCTGTTTGACATGGGAAGCCCGCGTCCTATTGAATCAATGAGGAGGCCCTCAGCGCGTCGTTTTGCATGTCGATTCTTGGGTACCTCTAACTGAATCGCGACCAGATTAGAGCCGACGATCGAGATGGCACGCTCTAGTGGAGAGAAGTAAGCGACTAATTGACATGCAACAGAATCTTCACTACTCCCAGTAACTGTCTGTCCTGGAGATGCCAGATCGATATCAACGGTGTTTTGCAGTGACCTGTAAACTGGGTTGAAAACAGAGAGCTGGGTATTGGTAGAGCACAAGAGGGAAGTCTTGCTTAGCGATAGAAACGAATTGGTGCCGTCCAGTTGCATAGTTGACGTAATTTTTGGTACGCTTGTCGTTAAGTCGTGAATGACAATAGTGTGGTGATGAAGCTCTAATAGAGCCCCGTTGCGGGTGTCAAGGCGATAGGACCGTGACCTGCCCAGTTTTTCATGGGAGGTCACCAAAGGCATGACATGAAGTTGTACAATGCCTCGATTTTCTTGTATATAGGTTAGTGTTGAGGGTAGCCGGCCGACAACGTGGAGATGCCGGCAACGATGACTGGCTGGACCAGAGCTAGAAACCAAGACCAAAACCTCCATTTCTTCATCGAGATCCCGGCCAGGGTCAGAGAGCAGGCTGAATACATCACTGTTTCCCTTGAATATGCCCTTGACTACTTCGGAAACCAAGACAGAACGGCAAAATTCGACGGTAAAGTTTGTCCTCGCATCATTAGTAAGCTCTTGAAGCATTACCAAAGCGGTTGATGCCCATTTTTGCCTCAGACTGTCGCCATCGAGGCATATGACCTCGCCGTCTGCCCTTACAACCAAAAGCTCACTATCGAAAATGGCATCTGTGGTGTCATGAACAGCTGCGAGGTTCGACACAGGCGTAAGCCATACGATAGGGTGACCTTGACCTAGTGATGCCGAGCGAGTGACTTGGTTCGTCTTGCCCGATTCGCCGATGCCGTCTTTGAAAAGGGTAACCTTGTTTGCCCGGGACTCATCCAACGCGACGTAGGTATAGCGCGACACATGCTTGGTCGAAGCGGATTTCAATCGGATGGAGCTAGCTGGGCAAGAGAGGCGCGACTGAGGAGGAATGGGATATGATGTGACGAGCCTTGAGGATGAGACCTGCACAGCAACAACAGGCGCAACTTAGCAAGCACTCTTGCGTACCGGTAGGTAGGTAGGTAGGTAGGTAGGTATAATATATATATATATAGCGATCGGGGAGCAGACTTACATCGTAGATGTTTATTGCTTCTCCGTCGACTCCCACCGTCAATTCCGCCCGGCGCCTTTTCCGCTTCTTGGATCCCGGCGCATATCCGTGTACCTCGCCCACGACGTACGTGCCCGTGGTTGGATCGAGAGGCCGAGGTAGGGTCGTCAGCACATAGGGCTTCTGGACTTGGAACTGGGAAGCCATTGCTGGGGCCGTAGTGGTCGAGTGGTGGCACTCGAGCTTGTTCTTCGAGTTCACGCTGCGCCGTTGACAGCTCCCAGCTTAATCCAGCCTAAGAAAAAAAGTTGCCCATGGTCGGTTTGCATGATCCAAAAACACCGATCATGGTGGGGCAATTACTTATCTAGGAATGGGTAGGTACTACCGGCAAGCCACCTCAGTCAGCTGTCCGACACCCGGGAGAGAATGGGTCCTGAAAGCTCAATTAACAGAGGTTTAAATCATGACGCGCCGACCGCGATTCCCACAACTGCCTAGACCCAGAGACGCGACTCCAGCTTGCAGCAGCGCTCGTTAAAATGTACAACAGCCTCACAACTGCTTGTCTATCCCCTCCCCTTCACCTACATAGTACCTCCTCCTGCTTTACACCATTTATGTAGACCATCTGTTCACACGCCCCCTACATAGCCATCGCATCACACGACTATAGAGCCTCCCTCATGATTTACCCGTTCAAACCAGGGAAAGTGCCTCGGACATCGACCTGACCAAATCTGCCGGTTAATATGGCCGAGACTGGCGATGGTGCCGAGGCGCAACTCAAGAAACTACACCCCTTCTTCTCAGCGCCCGCCGCCGTCTCTAAGACCAACGATGCTGTGACCCCCCCGACCCCCGATCCTTCGTGCAGTCCTGCGTCCGACGAATCGAGGAACGACCCTGTTGACCGCGACAACCACCGCGACAACCACCGCAACAACCACCGCAACAACAACAACAACAACAACGACTTCGAGCCTAGCGAACGCAAACGAAAGCGTCGGAAAACAGAGCCCCTCTCTGGCGCTCCTGAGACGGCTCTTCCTAGGGCGCCACGTACAAAACGCCGGACACGAGTTTCTGCTGGTCCAAGTATTGCCAAACACCTTGTGCAGGAAAATGCGAAGGGTAATCAGCCCGAACTCAAAAAGACGCAAGATGGTGAACAACTGCGAGAACCAGTCAATTGCAACGCCAGCCCCAACTCCATACAAGCCTCCCAATGCGTTGCTGAGTTCGAACATGGCACCCGGACAGATCAGGAGATTCGAAGAGAGCCCGACTCTACATGTGCACAGAAGTCGCAGAAGCTGCTGAAGTTGAACCTGACAACTGGCACAATTGGATCACCCCCACGAGCTAAACCATCAGCACTCGCATCAACCTCGACCTCAGGTAAAAGGCGTGGCCGAAAACCTAAAGCTTTGGTCATCACCATACTATACGGAATTGATGCGACATCGCGAGAGCAGGTCGGCCAGCGGATTAACGGAGTACTTTTGGGAACCTCGCGAATTCCTTCACCGGCACTAACGAATCCAACTCCCGGTACACCACCTTCCAGTCAGAGGAACACCAGTGGCATGGCCTTGGGAACAATAACTCCAAAAATAGGTGCGACTGTGTTGCCCAAAAAGCCAGCACATCCATTCTTCCAGACCAAAACCAACGGTGCGTCTTCCACCCACGATGACGATCAGAAGGCAGCAAAAATAGGCAAGACATCATCTAAACGACAAGTTATCTTCACGTCGACTCCCTGCTCCTCCGCGCAAACTCGTCCCACGCCTTCGAATTCGGCACTCTCAAATCTAGGCTTAAAGAAAGGTACAATGAAAATTCCAGGAGCGCAATATCCAGTGTGGCCATGGCGTGACATGGTTCACATTCGCGATGAGTTGTCACTACAATTTATCGACCGTACTGGACTTGGACCAATCCTGGGGAGCTCCAGAGGACGCAAGGCCAAGGGGCAAGTCATTCACATCGGCCAGCATGAAAGTATCATGTGTGACAGGGCTTTGAAATTAGGTATTCGCCAGATTGCCGACGGTCTGAAATTGACCAATCATGGAGATTTTGCTCCCGTAGCGCCCCAGGTTCGAGTACCCATCAAACACTTCGAAAGTGGCCGGAAACTCCAAGCACGGGTTTTCAAGGAGCTTCGCACGCTGTACAATAGCGGTGGCTTGGTGAAGACACACCCAGCAATCAATCATGCATATAACGCTATAGCAACTACGCTGTCTGCATTTGACAAGTGCACATGCGAATCTATTGCTTGGACCCAGAAGTACGCACCTACGTCGGCACAGTGTGTACTTCAAAGCGGACGAGAAGCCGAGCTTTTAAGGGACTGGCTCCAGAGCTTGAAAGTCCAAGCGGTGGACACAGGTGCGTCGGACAATGTACCTAAGCCTAAAAACAGCTCTGCTCCAAAAAAAAAGCGTAGACATAAAAAACTAGAAGGATTTGTGGTATCCAGTGGTGATGAATCCAGCGATATGGACGAGATCTCGGATAACGAGCCGCAATGGCTTACGCACGGAGCCAAGAGAACGGTTGTGCGGTCTGGTGATGGAGTAGATCGAGGAAGCAAACCTGGAAACAGATTGGCCAATGCTGTCTTACTGAGTGGTCCACATGGATGCGGCAAAACGGCAACAGTATATGCGATAGCCAAGGAGCTCGATTTTGAAGTCTTTGAGGTCAACGCCGGAGCACGTAGAAGCGGCAAAGACATATTGGAAAGGGTTGGGGATATGACACGAAATCATCTCGTTCAGCATCATCAGAAAGATGAGCACCGGGGATATATTACGACAGACGAGGAGGTTGTTAAGGACCTCACATCTGGGAAGCAGGGCATGATGACATCTTTCTTCAAGCCAAAACAATCCCAACCGACAAAAAAGGCTAGCAAGGCTGACCAAACCTCTAAAGCTCCGGAGCCTGTATCACAAGAGAAGAAGCCCAATAGGGATCAAAAACAGTCACTAATTCTATTAGAGGAAGTTGATATTCTCTATGAAGAAGATAAACAGTTTTGGGCTACTATTATCTCCATGATTGCCCAGTCGAAACGGCCATTCGTAATGACCTGTAACAACGAATCGACTGTGCCTTTGCAAAGCCTAAAACTCCATGGTATTTTTCGCCTTGCCTCCCCACCCGCAGACTTAGCGGTAGATATGCTTCTTTTGATTGCCGCCAATGAAGGGCACACTCTCAAGAGACATGCCATTGAGGCTCTCTATGACTCGCGCGGTCATGACCTCCGCGCTGCAATCACCGAACTAAACTACTGGTGCCAGATTGGCGTTGGAGACCTTCGCGGTGGCTTTGACTGGTTCTATCCCCGATGGCCAAAAGGTAGTGATGTTGACGAAGAAGGGCAAACGATTCGAGTTGTCAGTCAAGATACATATCACAGTGGTATGGGCTGGCTCAGCAGGGACTTGGTAACTATGGAGTCATCGTTACCCTCCATTGTCCCAGATTTGTATCGAGAGGCATGGGAGTATTGGGGCCTGGATATCTCTGATCACCACAAGATTGGAGATCCCTCCTGTTGGGCTAAGAAAGCTACGGAGGGAGCCTCTTCACGAACCGCCCGCCTCGCCCTTCTACAGTCTATCGAGACATTCGCGGATATCATAAGTGAATCTGATATGTGCGGCCCTTTCCTGTCACCTCTCTCAAACCACATTGTTCTTGATGCAACGACGCCGCATCTACATACCAAGACGTTGGACGACTTCACAATTGGTGATAAGATTTTAGAAGTTACCCCACTATATGATTGTGCTTCAATCTCACAGGACTTATCTACTTCACTAAGAGTCCTTGCTCAATCGAAACTAGTTGATGCTGATTTGCTCTCCCCAAATGCGAGCCCTATAAATCGATTCGATGAGAGGCGTATTACGAGCGATATCGAGCATCATCTCAAGATGTCTTCACGATCTGAGGGTCCAATCACACGCAAAGACTACAGCCTGGCCTTCGATCCTATTGCAGTTTCTGAAAAGATACATGCAAATAACTCTCTTGACCCGTCCGTATTCGATAGGGAAATGACTCCTCTATGCCTAGATGTGGCTCCATATGTTCGCAGTATCGTGTCCTACGACCAACGGCTCCACAATGAACGCCGTATGCGAAGCAACCTTCTAAGCGAAGGCGGAAGACCTGAAAAAAAGCGCATGCGAACGACAAGAGCGGCCCTCTCGGCTCTTGAAGGTGGCTCTAGAGCGACTACGAGACGTGAGAAGTACTTCGCGGCTGATATCAATCCCTATCTTGTGATGCGTACTGGTGGAAAATACTGGGAGGGATTAGTGCATCAGACGGATGAACTAGAGGATCATACTCCTATCGCTACTAGAGAGAGTTCTGACATGGATATGGAAGCCACCTCCGATGAATCTTAGGTTCGCGATGTGAGAATACGAGAGTGTATAACTAAAGATATATAGAATCTTCATCCACTCTATATGAGGTGGTGATGACGCATAGCGCTACTCCGGGGCGCATAACAGTTATGATTGAGTTGACGTTGGCATTCGCATTTATAGCTTATATACTATGAGAATCAATATGTTTCCCCAAGACGTATTCATATACTCCTGGTATCTACTTAAGCTTAGCATATCTGGCAGGCAATGAAGGACCCGATAACCATGTAGTAGTATCCGTGACTCTCATACAGCATGTTTCAATCAACTTGTCCCGCGTTCCCGAGCACGTATTCAAGCACCTCCTCCGCCGTGTTGAACCTGATTGGCATATCCTGCCCCTCAAACTTAGCGCAGTCTGCCACAAGCCCACCGTCGACAGAATCCATCTTTTCGCTAAGATAGTACGCGAAGGTCTGCAATACGTTGGCCGTCAGGTTGACCATTCCCCCGTTCAGACTGCTCTGTGGCTGCGCGAGTGAGCTGAGCTGTCCCGCATCTAAGGACGATGCGTCGGGCGGTGAGCAGAACCTCGCGGGCTGATCCGGCGTCGCGAGGTCCGAGAACGTGAAGATGCGAGTGGCATCGTCCGGATAGGCGCCTGTTTGGTCGAAGTAATTCCCTGAGACTAGAACTGATGATCTACGTGTGCGACGTCTGGTCAGTGGATTTGTATAATCCTTCTGGTTGATCGGGAATGGGGATTGCTTTACAGGTTGTATATGCCTAAGTTATATTGGAAATCGGGCATGTAGGGAGCATTATCTTCGACTCTGGAAATATCGCCTTTCGTCCGCGGCTCCGGAGAATACGAGCTAGATTTTTCGTCAGAGGACGAGTACAAGGGGGGATTGTTCTCGTAGTTCGAGAAGACGTTGTTGGCGATGTAGAAGGTTCCGAAGCGCATGAGGGGGTTCCGGCTCGAGGAATTCGCGAACCGGTTCCCGAAGACGGTGAAACGCATCTTGCCCATGTCGCGAGATCCCTCCTTCTCGCCGCCGCCCCATAGAAGACTCTTATGGTGGTTCGCGACGACGTTGTGGCTGAAGGTGATAGCGTCCGAGCCGTCCTCGACGTCGAAGAGCCCGTCGTAATGGTCCACCTCCCATCCCCAGAGAAACTCATCGGGCGCGACCGCGCCGGCTGTGCTATCGGAGAATACGTTTCCGTCTAGCCAGGCCGTTGTCGTCGTCACGAAGGATACAGCGTCGTATCGCGCGTTCCAGCTCGATGGGTACGTTTCTGGCGCAGGGAAGCAGTCCCGTGGTGAGGATATGCGGAGATTTCGCATTATTATGTTACTGCGGCTGTTGAAAACTAAGGATACACCATGGAGATATGCTGTAGACTAGATGATGGAGTTAACTGGGGATTTCTCCTTTCTACGCGACACCCGCGCGTATATTCAGGGTTACGAATCAAGTTGGAGTGCCAAGTAGTAGGAATGGTGGCTTCTAATATGATATCTACGTAGCAGAAGGAAGAAAAAGATTCATTCATTTACTCACATCCATTCCGATCAGAGTCAGGTTCCCTTGAGCATCGATTGACTCCCACGATTTCTGGACGTTTTGTGCTATGCCGCGCCATCCCTGGTGTCACCACAGATGTTAATTATAGCTTCACGATGTTGGTAAGTAAATACGGTACACGTTATGTCAGCTCCCGACATGGTCGAAAGAGAAAGGCACACATTTTGATGGTTCAGTAACTCCAAATACTCCGTTGCATTCCGGCCTTCGAACGTCTGGTTCGCAGCCACAGCCGCCTTAACGGCGTCCGTGTAGGTAGCGTTGAGTGCCATAATGTAGAGAGTGAAGTTGAATTCCGGCACATTGCTCGAATCGATATAGTATTGGCAATCCCCACAGAACGTCTCATTGATCTGATTCCCCTGGATCTCGCCCTTCACATACACTATTCGCGGTTCGTCCATCTTCACTATGCTTGCTGGAGTCAGTAGTTACTCTTTTGAGTGAATATTATGCCCCTGATGCATGCTCCTACGACATATTGGAAGTACTCAGGTTACCAGAAAGGGAAGAAAATGACTCCAGTGTGCACATACGAACCGTTCGCAGATCCATCATGTTGTCCACCACGTACGTGTTGTTTTCGTGAGCTACTCCCCCGCCCGTCGCTGCGGCGCCGAAGCCAAAGGGTTTCCGGTCTGGTAGGGCGGGTTTGTCTCGAGGTTTGAGCCTCGGGGTTGGAAGAGATCCGGCCGTGGCGGACTGGTGCCCGAAGGCTGCGAGGAGGAGAATATGTTCTAACCTCATTGCGGCGGCCTGTTACTTTGCCCTGGTACGGAAGTTTGGACGCATTTTGGCCGGCATTTAGACATCCGCATGTTGCGTATACTCGTTGATATTTATTTGTTTGTCGTGACTACTTGCTATGAATTTGCCAACTCGTCTCGGTGAGCGGAGCATGTAGTAGCGAAGTCGTATCGTTGGAGGAGTTGCAATTCTCCGCGTTGGAAACGGTCCGAGGGCCATCGGCAAGGATCTTCCTGTAGTTGCCGGTATTTCAGTATTCACTAGCCAGCAACATAATTTATTTTGCCCTAGCAACTTAGCCCAATCATATTCGAAAAAATACAGTACTATATTGCCAGCTAGTTTTCGACGTCTGGGTCCAGGAGTTGCAATGACATCAGTCAAAGCCTGATTAGCTGTCGCCACGTTCCTTTCAAGAGCTGATCTGTATTTCTAATGACGCATGTCTCGACTAAATTGAGATTGATCTGCGGATCCAGGAACAAGGGGCAAAATATGCGGTATTGGGGAAACAAGCTTCTTGTGCCTGTTTGGCTTGTTGCTTGGCAAAGGTATGACGCCTTGAACGCTCTGTAGGTTGTATTACCGTCTTTGTGACGACTTGGGCTACCAACGAAATTAGCGATACATAAGTAAAACAAGCTCTGAGCTCACCCAAATCACTCGTGGGTTGTCAAAGCATTTCATCGTGGTTAGAGCCAATGAAAGGAACAAGTACGATGCCTTCTACGAGTCTTTACTACTCGCCCCAGTGGCTTCAGACGGGGCTTTTATTCGCTGTAGCTCAGACCTGTTCGGCGACGTTACTCTATTCAACCTATAAATTCAACCCTCTTGAACACTTAGGCGGAGTTGCACCCTACTTTGAACCACAAGATCCGCCCACATCTCCTTCAACACCACAAGGCTGTACACCAGTGCGAGTAGCGTATCTCAACCGGCATGCGGCAATCTACGCTAATGACTTCGATTACGAGGAGTACATCGAACCCTTCATCACCAAATTGGAGAATCACACAGGAGGAGTTGACTGGGCTAAGATCCCGACGTTGAATTTCCTGTCTGGCTGGACAGGCCCCATCACAGAAGCCGAGCAAGAGCTCCTAACGCGCGCGGGCAAAGTTGAAGCTGCACAGCTTGGGGCTACGCTATCGTTCCGGTACCCAAACCTGAGGCTTCCGACCCGTGTCTGGACGTCGTCTGCTGAGCGCACGTATAAATCTGCCCAGTCCCTTGTGCGAGGGCTTGAGACGGACGATAACGAGATCCGTGTCATCAGCATCTATGAATCCGAAAAGGCCGGCGCCAACACTCTGACACCGTATCAGAGCTGTCCGGCATATTCGTCCTCCGCAGGTAGCGATCAGTCAAATGTGTACCTTGAGAAGTTCACAGCGCCAATAACGGCCAGACTGAATGCATTGGCGCCCGACTTCAACTTCACCTCGAATGATGTCTATGGTATGATGGAACTCTGCGGTTATGAGTCCGTGATCCGAGGGAGCTCACCCTTCTGCGACCTGGATCTCTTCTCGCCCGACGATTGGCTTGGGTGGGAGTACACGGCGGATATCCAGTACCACTACAACGTCGGCTACGGAAACCAAGTGACTGGATTTGTCGGGCTGCCTTGGCTCAACGCCACGGCTGGCCTCCTCTTGAGCGATAACAGCAGCGAGGACATGTACGTGAGCTTCACGCACCGCGAATTGCCGCCCATGGTCGCTGTTGCTATGGGACTGTTCAACAACTCGGCTTTCGGGGGCAGTGCATCTGCGATCAACGATACGATGCCGCTTGATCGAATCAACCACGGTCGCGCGTGGAAGAGCTCCCACGTGCTGCCATTCCTGGGCAACCTGGCTATCGAGAGACTGAGCTGCAAGGGCACTTACGGGTATGACGATGGCGAATACTACCGCGTGCTGGTCAATGGCGCGCCGCAGCCTTTACCAGACTGCGCTGACGGTCCCGGGACTAGCTGCTCGAGGGGCGGCTTCGAGCGATATATCCAAGACCGCGTCGATGCGTTCCAGGGCTTCTCAGAGCGGTGCGGCGTCGATTACGACAACAGCACCGACGTTCTCTCTGTATACACGGAACGGGATCTGGGCAATGGCACCTTGGTAGGGAAGAGAATTGCGCATTCTTCCTCCAAGGTCTTCTGAGTATGGGCAGGTAGTGTAATCAAGTGTATTCTAGATGATAGTCATTAATATTTAATATTGGTATTCTCTTCGTTAGTCGTTTGATAGGTATTTGAGGATTACGTCTTGGTTCCCCATAAGAGGTAAGTACATACGGTAGGTAACAAGTGGGTCCAGGTCTACAGGATGATAATCCTGTAGCGCCACGCTAAGGCTTGTGCCTTCTGAATACTGGCCCAGAACCTTGTAATTACTACGTAAGGTTAGGTCTGTACTTAAAAAGGTAAATATCAAAAGAAAAACATCTCCTGAGTATAGTACTAAAAAACTATGTATAAATATTACTAATTTAAGTAAAGCTAGTTTATGTTTTTTAGGTTTTTATATAGCAACTATTATATAATATATATTATAGCTTATATTGCTTAAAAGCTATAATTATTTTTTTTGTTAAATAGCTATTTTAATTATTTATAAAAATAAAGCTATTTATAAATATTTTTTAATATTTATATTATTAATACTTTTAATTTTTGTTTATTTTTTTTTAGTATATATTTATTAATATATTATAAACTTTTTATTAAATAATTATTTTTGCTATAAGCTAAAAATAAGTTATTTGTTAAATAAGCTTTATATAATTATACGTTTAATATATATATGCTAAAACAAAGTATAATAATTTTTGTATTATAAGCTGTTTATATTTTATATGTTTAAAAGAAAAAAAGGTTTATATAAAGCAAAAGTTCTTTTTTATATATAAAAACTTTGCTAGTATATAAGTTAAACTAATACTAAAATTACCTTAGTTTATATAATAGCTCTTGCATAAAGTAGTCTTTATATAAAATCTATTATACGTATTATATATAAAAGTTATAACTAATAACTAGTTATTTTAACACTAGCTATTTTTTTTTTAGTTGTAATTTTTTTTATATAATGCTATTTAAAAGAAATAAAAAAAAAATAGTTTTATAAAAAGTTAAACATTTAGTACTTTAGTTCTTACGAAAAAAAGAGTTGTTTATATGTTTGCTTTTTTTAAACTTTATAATTATATAAAGCCTAAGTTTAAAAGTAGTTACTTTTTAAGTAAAGCATTTAAACCTTTGTGCAGTTTAATTATTGCTAGCATAATTAAGGTCTTTTATTTTTATTGTTATATAGCTAACTAATGTTAGCTAATAGTATAAAGTAAAATATTAGCAATAAGTAATTTATACTAAAGTTAATTAAAAGTTCTTTTTTTGTATAGCAGCAAGTTTAATAATATATTAAAGTATAAAAGCTAGGCTTTGTTTATAAAAAAAGCCTAAATTTTGCAGTGCTTTTTATTGCTTTTATATTTTTAAACCTTTTATTTTGTATAGCTGCTTATTTTGCTATTAGCTGCTTTATATATATATATATATACTTATAATAGCTTTACACTTAGTTATCTTTATATATACACTTATATATATATATATATATATTTATATAATAGCTACTTTATTATAATATAATATTAATAATTGCTAACTTTGCGTTATAAATTAAAACAGTAGTTATAACGTTATATAATTACTAACTAATAATTTTAGCAATTAATTATTTCTTTAGTTATTATATATAAATATATATGTTTGTTTTTTTTTTATATAGCTTATTATTTAAATAGTTTATTAATAATTGTTTGTTATATAAAAAGTAACAAGTTTTAAGTTATATTAATACCTTTAGTTAATATTAAAGTTTAAATTTTATATAATGCTTTAATTATTTTTATTATAGCTTAAATAATTTATTATAAAAGCTACTTTTATGTAGTACTTATTTAGTTATATAGTATTATAGTTGCTTTATATAGCTAAAATGCTTATATAAACTATAAAAGCTTTTTATTTTAAAGTTATTAATAAATAATAAAATTTTAAAGTAATGCATATATTATATATATTTAACAATTATATAATGCTTGTTATAATTATTATACTTAAATAAATAAAAAAAAGTTAAGTGTTATATAATAATTTAATAAAAAAAGTAAAAAGAAATATTAAGCATTTATATATAGCTTAAAAAATAGTTATATAAAAAAAAATATAAAATTTATAATGTTTTATAGTTTTTAGTGTTTTTTTTAAAATTAAATATATTTACTTGTTGCTTTTTTACTTATTATATAATTATTATAACGATTTTTGTACAAAAGTATTTTTTTAACTCTTTTTTTTAATTTGTTTATATAAAGGTTATTTTTACTTTTTTTTTATAAATGCTTTTATTTATATAATTAGCTAGTTTGTAAATATTAAGGTTTTTAATGCTTGGTTTAGTGTTTTTTTTATAAACGCGTTAGCTAAATTATTTTTATTATTAATTTATTGTATTTTAAAGATTTTTTTTTTTTGTACAACTTTTTAAGTAATATAATATTAATTATAAAGCGTTTTTTTTAAGTAGTTTTTAGCTTTATTAAACAATTATATAACAATTTTAAGTTTAAACATAATATAACAAAAATTAAAAGTATTTTTAGCATAACTATAATTTTTTAAAGCATTATATAAAAAGCTATAGTACTATTAAAGCTATTTATTATGCTATACAATTTATTAGCTAATATATTTTGTGTTATTTATTTATATTTACTAAAGTTTTAATATATAATGTTTTCTTTAATTTTAAAAGCTAGGTTTTTTTTTATATAGTGCTTTATTATAAATATAATAATAAATCTAAATTATAAAATTATATTAGTATTATTTATAAATAAACCGTTCGTAAAAATAAATAGTTTTATATAGCTTAAATCTAAAAATATAAACATTAATCTGCAGTTATAATTATTTATTTGCTATTTAACCTTATAGTTTAAATTTTTAACATTTATTAATGCTAGGTTAATTACTTAAGCAGTAGCTGCAAAGTTATATATAGCTTTTAGTTAGCAAATGTTGTTTATATAAGCGCTGCATACATATTAAAAAACATATTACTATATAGCATTTTTTATATAAAAGTTAATTAAAGCTAATTAGTTTGCTTAGTTTTTTTGCGTAAGCATTATATTTTTTTTATATAAAAAAGTAATTTAACTATTATTAAATTTAATAAAGTAATTTTATTATAAAGTTTTTTTTAGCTTTATATAAAACTTTGCTTTATATAACTTACGTTTTTTTTTTGCTAAAAATTTAAATATAGCAAAGCTAAACATATTATTTATTTGCAAACTTATAATGCTAAATTTATATAAAAGTCTTAATATAAACAATAAACATAAATTATATATAAAAACTATTATACTAAGTTTTTTACAGTAATATTAATAATAAGTTTTAAACTAATATAGCTTTAATTTAGTTAAGCTATATAATAGTTATATAATTTATATAATAGTTTTTTTAAGATATTTTAAAACAAGTTTAAAAAATAATTGTATAAAAATCTTTTATATAAGCTTGTTTTTTAATTATATATATGCTTATATAATATTTTAAAGTTTACTTAAAGCGTTAAAGTTTTAAATTAGCAAAAGGCTTAAAGCTAGCAATAGTTATTAGCTTATTTGCTAAATTATTAATAATTAAGTTAATATAATTTTTTTTTTGTATTATTATAGCTTTGCATAACTAATTTAAACTTTTTGTATAGCTTAGTTGTTTTTTTTTTAATTTTTTATATAAAACAAAACTTAAAAATTTAAGTATTATTATATTTGTTTAGATTATATTTTACGAACTAGAAAACACTTTATATAACAAGGTTATTAATCTTTATAACGTTTAATTTTTTAAATAAAGCGCTAAAAGTACTAATAATGCTATTTTTGCGCAACTTTACTGCTAAAGCATAGTTTTATTTTTTTTTTAAAGTTAAAAACAAGTTGCTAATGTTTTATATAAACGCTATAAAAAAGTTTTTAGCTTTTTTAAGTTTTTTGCGTTTTTTTTATATAGCTAGTTCTATAATTAGTTTTATAGCAGTTATGTTTTCTTTTTTATTATTTATTAAAGTATATTTAATTATATAATAATATAGCTTAACTTATGTTTATTTAAAGCAAATTAAGCTGTTTATAAAGTTAATAATTATATTAAGTTCTTTAATTAATTATATTTTGTACGGTTTTTTTTAGTTTTGCTTTTTATACTATATAAAGACTTTATTGCATAAAAGTAAAAATAATACTTTATATAAAGCTAGCTTATTACGTTTATAAATTATATAACTAATTTTAACTTTTGTTTGTTTTTTGTAAAGCATTTTTATAGCTTTTTTAACTGCTTTAGCTTTTTATATAATATTTAACAAAAAAAAAAAGTTTTAATTAACCTTTAAATATGCCTTAAATATAAAAAGCATTAAAACTAAACTATTAAGTTTTATAATATTATTTAAAGCTTTAACTGCTATTTGTAAAATTAACTTATTTTTTATATAATAACTTAGTTTAGCTTTTAGTATATTATATATATAACAAAAAAGTTTATATACTTTTTTTATTTTACTAATAGCTTAATAAGCTTTAATAAGTATTTTTTAATATTTTATACTTATAATTTTAGCTTAGTTTTAAAATTTTTTAGATAAAAAGTTTATGCTAAAGTTATATATAATATAGTTTAAAAGTTTTTAATATATATTAATTTAGCATTTATACAAAGTTTTTTAAACGTTTTATGCAAACATAAATTTTAAAAATATAACTACTTAAAACAATATAGCTGCATTAATTATATATAAAATCTGTTTATTATTTATTTATATAGCATTAATTATAACTTTATAATTAAAGTTATAGTTATTTTTAATTATAAACTTAAAACAATAAAATGCTTAGTTATATAACTAGCAATAATAGTAAAACTTTTAAATTTTTTTTAAAGCAAAGCAATTAATATTATAGCTTATATAACTAAACATATTATATAGTTTCTTTATATAAAAATATTTAAAGCGTTTATAAAACCTTTAAAGTTTTATTTTTATAAAATATAAACTTGCTTTATACAAGCTAATATTAAAAAACAAATGTTTTTATTTTTATATAATAGAAATAATCTTTTTGTTTTATTATATAATAATGTTTTTTGTATTATTAAAGTATGCTTTTAAGCAGTTAGCGTTTTTTAATAAAAATAAAAAAAAAGTAAAAATATTTAAAATATAATATGTAGTTATACTAAAAGCATTTTTTATTTATATAATGCTTATAGTACTTATAGTATTATTTTTGCTAAAACAAATATAAATATTACTTAAAGTTTAACTAACTTTTATATAAAAATATATTTAAAAATATATTTTTAATTAAGCTTTTTTTACTATTAAATAATTAAAAGCGCTAATATTTTAAAGTTTACTTTAGTAATTTATATAATAATAATTGCTTAATATAAACTAATTGTATAGCATTATTGTTTTATAGTTTTAAATGTTTTTTTTTGTTATATAATAAAAAAATGCGCTATTTATTAAATATTAAGTAATTTAATTATTAAATTTTTTATTAATATTTTTAGCACTATTATTTAACTTTAAATATTTTTTACATTTTATTACGTATAAAGAAAATTTTTTTAAAGTAAGTTTTTAGCTATAAATTATTTTATACGAATTAAAAAATATGTTTTTTATATAAGCTTTTTTTTAAAAAGTATAACATATTAATTAGTAGTTTTTTTTTTAGCAAATAAAGCATTTTTTGTTCGTATAAAAGTTTTAGTTTTTTTAATTATAGCTTTAAAAGTAGTTTAGCTGTTTAATTAGTTAACTTAATAACTTTAATATAAATTTAAATTATTAGTTTTTTATATAGCTATAATTATATTTTTAGTTTATAAAATATAACTTATTGTTTTTTTATATAAAAGTTTTTGCTATACTGTTTAATGCTATACGTAAGCATGCTTATAAATTAGCAAAAAATCTTTTATATATAAGTTTTTAAAAAATTAACGTTATAATTAACTTTAGTATACTTTAATATATTTATGCAACGTTTATATTTAATTAAATTTTGTTTTAATAGCTAGCGCTAAGCGTTTGCTATGCTTTTTTAAGCTTATTAAGCATTAATTTAAATACTTTATGCAAAGCTAAGTTTAAGTTTTTTTTTTTTATTTATATAAAAAAAACTATTGTTTAGTTAGCTTAATATTAGCTATAGTTTATATTAGTATTAAAGTAAATATTTATTATATAGTATATTTTACTTTAAGTTTTGTTTAAATTAATGCAGTTAATAAAAAAGTTTTTTATATAACCTTTTAAAATACATAAAAATATAACGTAGTATTAGTTTTTTATAATTTTAATATATTAATAAGCAGCAATAAATAAATAAGCCTTGTTATATAATAAGTTATATAGCTTACTTATATAGTTTTAGCTTAAGTTTTAGCTTTTTTAAAAAGCAATATATTTATTAAAAAATATAAATTTGTTTTATATAAACTTTATTAAAAGTAAATTAAAAAACATATTTTTAATAGCTAAATTTAATATTATATAAATATATGTTTTTTGCTTTAGTATTTGCAGTAAATAATATTAAACAAAGTATTTATATATTAATTAAAAAATTAGTCTGTAGTTTGCTTTTGTTATACAAAAATTAAACAGCTTAAAAAAATTTTAGTATTTAATACTTAGCTAAATTAATTACAATTAATATTTATGTTATTATGTTTAAAATTATACGTTAAAACTTAAGTTTTTAAAAAGTAGTTTAGTATATAAATAATTTAAAAAATTTTAACTATTATACAAAAAAATATTTAGCTATTAGTTTAATGTTAAAAATATTGCTAATAATTAAATAGTTATTATATAATAAATATTTAGTAGTTCTTTTAATTTTTTAATTGTAAAGTTTTTATAAGCTATTTTTATAAGCTTTTAAATTATAGTTATTTTTAACATTAAATAAATTTTTTTTAACTTAAAATTTTTAAGTAAAACGCTTTATATGCTTTAATAAATTTCTTAGAAATAATTTTTTGTTTATTTTTTAAAAGTTTTAGCAAACCTTTTTTAAAAGTAGTTTAATAGTTTACAAAAATATAAATAGTTAGCATAATAAAATACTAGCTTAATATTTAGCTTAATTTTAGTTATATAGCTAAAATCGATTTTTTAGCTTTATATTTTAAAATTAATTTAAGCGTTTATTTATTATGCGTTTATTAAGATATTTTTAGCTAAGTTTTCGTACGTAAAAATAATTAGCTTTAACTTTAAAAGTATTATAAATAGTTATTTGTTTTTTTAAAACATAATAAATTTAGCTAAATTATATAATATATTTAATTTTATATTTAAGTTATATAAGTTGCTGTTTTGCTTTTATATAGCAATATAATTAATATATTACTTAGTGTTTATATAGCAATATAATTAAAAAAGTAGCAAAGTTGCTTATTATTTTTTTTATTTTGTTTTTAGTACTAATAAACGGGTTAAAAGTTTAGTTTTTATACGTAAATAAATTAAATTTTTTTTTTTCTTTTTTATATATGCTTACTTTAGCTAATTAAAAAAAGTAAACTAAACAATATATTTATACATTAAAAGAAAAACAGGCATAATATAAAAAACAAATTTTTTTTTAATAAGTTAAAATAAAAGTATATTATATAACTTTGTTATTACTTTAGCTAATTTATAGTTTATTGCAAATAAGTTAAAAGTGTAAATATAACTATTAATTAGTATTAAATAAGCTTTATATAATTATACGTTTAATATATATATACTAAAATAAAATATAATAATCTTTATATTATAAGCTATTTATGTTTTATATATTTAAAAGAAAAAAAAGTTTATATAAAGCAAAAGTTCTTTTTTATGTATAAGAACTTTGCTAGCATATAAGCTAAGCTAACACTAAGATTACTTTAGTTTATGCAATAGCTCTCGCACAAAGTGGTTTTCGTGCAAAACTTATTATACATACTATATATAAGAGTTGCAACTAATAACTAGTTATTTTAACATTATTATTATTATATTTATTAAATAATATTATTTTTTTAAAGCTTTATAGTTTATATATATTATTATAATAATAACTTATAATAGCTTATAAGTTATTATAATATAGTTTAAACTTATTAGCTTGTTATTTAATATATAAAACTTAATTATTAGTTTTATAAGTTTTAATTAAGCTTTTTTTTTTTTGTAAATAAGCTTAAATTTAGTTTTTTAATGCTTTTAAACTATTAAAATAGTTATATATTAATAATGCTTTATAGTTTTATATTAAATATTACTAAAATTTAATTTTTTTTTTGTTTAAATTTTTAATATAGTTAGTAATTTTTATAGCTAGTTATTAATTTAATAGCTATATTTTAAACAATAAAAAATAACTGCTATAATTATTAAGCTTTAAAGTTTAGTTATATATATAAATAGCTACTTTTAATAAAGTTTAAAAATTAAAATAGCAATAAGTTAAACTTTTATATAATATAATTTGCTTAATATTATTATTAACTTTTTTAATTTTATTATTATTTTTAAATTTTTTAAATATAATTAATTTTATAATAAAACTATTTAATTTATATTAATTAGTTGCTTTTTTATTTATAAATATGCTTGCATTATTGCTTATTTATTTTTTAAAAAAACTAAACATTTTGTTAATTTATTAAATTAGTAGTTTTATTGCTTTAAAACTAATATTAAGCATTATTTTTGCTTTAATTTATATAATAGCATATTTAATATATATTAATAGCTTAAAATTAGCTATAAATATATAATTTATAGCTTAATATATAAGTAATAAAAATAATATAATAAATTATAAATTTAAAAATTTATTTAATAGTAGTTTTATTAGCTAGTATTAATTATATTTAGTAATAACTTATTAAGTAATAAATATAACTTTTAAGTACTAAAAATGCTTATTTAGCTTTTAAATTAAGCTTTTAATAATAGTATGCTTTAAGTTAATATATATATTTTTTATGTTTTATAGCAATTTTAGTACTTTAAGCACTTTTAAAAATATTATAGCTTAAAATATTATATTAACTAAATATAAAAAATCTTTTAAAGCTTATTTATAGTTAATTAGCTTAAATAATATGCTATTTTTTTTAATAAAGTGTTGTTTTATTTACTTTAAACTTATATTATATAGTAATTTAGTTTTAAAACAAAAATTTTTAAAAATAACTTATAAATTTATAATATTAAAATATTATAGTAATATTATTAGTTATATTTTAGCTTTTAATAATAATTTTATATTAATTTTAGCTTTAATTAATAAAAAAACTAGTATAACTAATAGTTTTAATAGCTAATTTATTAAAACGTTTAATTTGTTTATTTTATATATAATTTTATATTAAAATATTTAATAGCGTTTAAAAAACGTATTATTTTTACTAGTTATTTTATTTTTGTTTTTATTATTATAAAAAACTTATAATTTATATAAATAATAACTTTTTTATTTTTTATTTAATGTTGCTAATATTAAAATACTAATATTATAGCTAGCAATTTTTTTTTTTGCATTAAATAGCATAATTAATATACTTTAAGCTTTTTTAAAAAATATACTATTAAATATAAAAATATAGTTATTTTATAAAAATGCAGCTATATTAAATATACTTTAATATAATATATGCTTAATGTTAAAATAACTAGTTATTAGTTATAACTTTTATATATAGTATATATAATAAGTTTTATATAAAGACTATTTTGTGCAAGAGCTAAACATAAACCAAGGTAATTTTAGTGTTAGTTTAGTTTATATATTAGCAAAGTTTTTATATATAAAGAAGAACTTTTGCTTTATATAAACTTTTTTTTCTTTTAAACATATAAAACATAAATAGCTTATAATATAAAGATTATTATATTTTGTTTTAATACATATATATTAAACGTATAATTATATAAAGCTTATTTAATATTAATTAATAGTTATATTTATACTTTTAATTTATTTATAACAAACTATAAATTAGCTAAAGTAATAATAAAATTATATAATATATTTTTATTTTAACTTATTAAAAAAAGATTTGTTTTTTATATTATGTTTGTTTTTTTTTTAACGTATAAATATATTGTTTAGTTTACTTTTTTTAATTAGCTAAAGTAAGCACATATAAAAAAAAAAAAGAAAAGATCTAATTTATTTATATATAAAAACTAAACTTTTAATTTGTTTATTAATACTAAAAACAAAATAAAAAAAATAGCAAGCAACTTTGCTATTTTTTTAACTATATTGCTATATAAATATTAAGCAATATATTAATTATATTGCTATATAAAAATAAAATAGCAATTTATATAACCTAGATATAAAATTAAATATATTATATAATTTAGCTAAATTTATTATGTTTTAAAAAAACAAATAACTATTTATAATGCTTTTAAAATTAAAGCTAATTATTTTTATATATAAAGATTTAGCTAAAAACGTTTTAATAAGCATATAATAAATAAATATTTAAATTAATTTTAAAATATAAAGCTAAAAAATTAATTTTAGCTATATAACTAAAATTAAGCTAAATATTAAATTAGTATTTTATTATGCTAACTATTTATATTTTTATAAACTACTAGATTACTTTTAAAAAAGGTTTGCTAAAACTTTTAAAAAATAAACAGAAAATTATTTCTAGAAAATTTATTAAGGCGTATAAAGTGCTTTGCTTAAAAACCTTAAGTTAAAAAAAATTTACTTAATGTTAAAAATAATTATAATTTAAAAGCTTATAAAAATAACTTATAAAAACTTTATAATTAAAAAATTAAAAGAACTACTAAATATTTATTATATAATAATTATTTAATTATTAGTAATATTTTTAATATTAAGTTAATAGCTAAATACTTTTTTATATAATAGTTAAAACTTTTTAAATTATTTATATATTAAATTATTTTTTAAAAACCTAAGTTTTAACGTATAATTTTAAACGTAATAACATAAATACTAATTATAATTAATTTAGCTAAGTATTAAATATTAAAATCTTTTTAAGCTGTTTGATTTTTATATAATAAAAGCAAGCTATAAACTAATTTTTTAATTAATATATAAATATTTTGTTTAGTATTATTTATTGCAAATATTAAAGCAAAAAACATATATTTATATAACATTAAATTTAGTTGTTAAAAGTATGTTTTTTAATTTACTTTTAATAAAGTTTATATAAAATAAATTTATATTTTTTAATAAATATATTGTTTTTTAAAAAAGCTAAAACTTAAGCTAAAATTATATAAGCAAGCTATATAACTTATTATATAACAAAGCTTATTTATTTATTATTGCTTGCTAATATATTAAAATTATAAAAAACTAATATTATGCTATATTTTTATATATTTTAAAAAGTTATATAAAGAACTTTTTTATTAACTATATTAGTTTAAATAAAACTTAAAATAAAATATACTATATAATAAATATTTATTTTAATATTAATATAAACTATAGCTAGTATTAAGCTAATTAAACAATAGTTTTTTTTGTATAAATAAAAAAAAAAAACTTAAATTTAGCTTTATATAAAATACTTAAATTAATGCTTAATAAGCTTAAAAAAGCATAGTAAATGTTTAGTACTAATTATTAAAGCAAAATTTAATTAAGTATAAATATTATATAAATATATTAAAGTGTATTAAAGTTAGCTATAACGTTAATTTTTTAAAAACTTATATATAAAAAATTTTTTGCTAACTTATAAGCATGCTTATATATAATATTAAATAATATAATAAAAACTTTTATACAAAAAAATAATAAATTATATTTTATAAACTAAAAATATAACTATAGTTATATAAAAAACTAATAATCTAAATTTATACTAAGGTTATTAAGTTAATTAATTAAATAGCTAAGCTATTTTTAAAGCTATAACTAAAAGAATTAAAACTTTTATATAAACAAAAAATGCTTTGTTTGCTAAAAAAAAAGCTACTAGTTAATACGTTATACTTTTTAAAAAAAAGCTTATATAAAAAACATATTTTTTAATTTGTACAAAATAATTTATAGCTAAAAACTTACTTTAAAAAAATTCTTTTTATATATAATAAAATGCAAAAAATATTTAAAGTTAAATAATAGTACTAAAAATATTAATAAAAAATTTAATAATTAAACTATTTAGTATTTAATAAATAGCACATTTTTTTATTATATAATAAAAAAAAATATTTAAAATTATAAAACAATAATATTATATAATTAATTTATATTAAGTAATTATTATTATATAAATTATTAAACTAAACTATAAAATACTAACGCTTTTAATTATTTAATAGTAAAAAAAGCGTAATTAAAAGCATACTTTTAAATATATTTTTATATAAAAATTAATTAAACTTTAAATAATACTTATATTTGTTTTAGCAAAAATAATACTATAAGTATTATAAGCACTATATAAATAAAAAATGCTTTTAATATAACTATATACTATATTTTAAATATTTTTACTTTTTTTTTATTTTTATTAAAAAATGTTAACTATTTAAAAGCATACTTTAATAATATAAAAAACATTATTATATAATAAAACAAAAAGATTATTTTTGTTGTATAAAAATAAAAACATTTATTTTTTAATATTAGCTTATATAAAGCAAGTTTATACTTTATAAAAATAGAACTTTAAAAGCTTTATAAACGCTTTAAATATTTTTATACAAAAAAACTATATAATATGCTTAATTATATAAGCTATAATATTAATTGCTTTGCTTTAAAAAAAATCTAAAAGTTTTATTATTATTGCTAGTTATATAATTAAACATTTTATTGTTTTAAGTTTATAATTAAAAATAATTATAACTTTAATTATAAAGTTATAATTAATACTATATAAATAAATAATAAGTAAGTTTTATATATAATTAATATAGCTATATTATTTTAAGTAGCTATATTTTTAAAATTTATATTTATATAAAATGCTTAAAAAGCTTTATATAAATGCTAAATTAATATATACTAAAAATTTTTAAATTATATTATATATAATTTTAATATAAACTTTTTGTCCGAAAAATTTTAAAACTAAACTAAAATTATAAGTATAAAATGCTAAAAAATGCTTATTAAAGCTTATTAAACTATTAGCAAAATAAAAAAAGTATATAAATCTTTTTATTATATATATAATATACTAAAAGTTAAACTAAGTTATTATATAAAAAATAAATTAATTTTATAAATAATAATTAAAGCTTTAAATAATACTGTAAAGCTTAATAGCTTAGTTTTAACGCTTTTTATATTTAAAGTATATTTAAAGGTTAATTAAGACTTTTTTTTTTTGCTAAATATTGTATAAAAAGCTAAAGCAGTTAAAAAAGCTATAAAAATGCTTTGTAAAAAACAAGCAAAAGTTAAAATTAGCTATATAATTTATAAACATAATAAGCTAGCTTTATATAAAGTATTATTTTTATTTTTATGTAATAAAGTTTTTATATAATATAAAAAGCAAAGCTAAAAAAAGCTATATAAAATATAATTAATTAAAAAACTTAATATAATTATTAACTTTATAAATAGCTTAATTTGCTTTAAATAAATATAAGTTAAGCTATATTACTATATAATTAAACATACTTTAGTAAATAATAAAAACGAAAATATAACTACTGCAAAACTAGCTATAAAACTAGCTATATAAAAAAAACGCAAAAAACTTAAAAAAGCTAAAAACTTTTTTATAGCGTTTGTATAAAACATTAATAATTTGTTTTTAACTTTAAAAAAGGAACAAAATTATGCTTTAGCAGTAAAATTATGCAAAAACGGCATTATTAGCACTTTTAGCACTTTGTTCGAAAAATTAAACGCTATAAAAATTAATAACTTTATTATATAAGGTGTTTTTTAGTTTATAAAATATAATTTAAACAAATATAGTAATACTTAAATTTTTAAGTTTTGCTTTATATAAAAAATTAAAAAAAAAATAACTAAGCTATATAAAAAGTTTAAATTAATTATATAAAGCTATAATAATACAAAAAAAAAAACTATATTAACTTAATTACTAATAATTTAGCAAATAAGCTAATAGTTATTATTAGTTTTAGGCTTTTTGCTAATTTAAAACTTTAATGTTTTAAGCAAGCTTTAAAATATTACGTAAGCATATATATAATTAAAAAACAAGCTTGCACGAAAAATCCTTATATAACTACTTTTTAAACTTATTTTAAAGTATTTTAAAAAAATAATTATATAAATTATATAACTATTATATAGCTTAGCTAAATTAAAGCTATATTAGTTTAAGATTTATTATTAATATTATTATAAAAAACTTAATATAGTAGTTTTTATATATAATTTATATTTATTGTTTATATTAAAACCTTTATATAAATTTAGTATTATAAGTTTATAAATAAATAATACGTTTAGTTTTGCTATATTTAAATTTTTAATAAAAAAAAAACATAAGTTATATAAAGCAAAGTTTTATGCAAAGCTAAAAAAAACTTTATAACAAGATTACTTTATTAAATTTAATAGTAATTAAATTACTTTTTTATATAAAAAAAATATAATGCTTATATAAAAAAACTAAATAAACTAACTAGCTTTAATTAACTTTTATATAAAAAATGCTATATAGTAATATATTTTTTAACGTGCATATAGCGCTTATATAAGCAATATTTGCTAATTAAAAACTATATATAACTTTGCAGCTATTATTTAAATAACTAACTTAGCATTAGCAAATATTAAAAATTTAAACCATAAAATCAAGTAGTAAATAAATAATTATAATTGCAAATTAATGTTTATATTTTTAAACTTAAGCTATATAAAACTATTTATTTTTATAAATAGTTTATTTATAAATAATACTAATATAACTTTATAACTTAGATTTATTATTATATTTGCAATAAAGCATTATATAAAAAAAAACCTAGCTTTTAAAATTAAAAAAAACATTATATATTAGAACTTTAGTAAATATAAGCAAATAATGTAAAGTATGTTAGCTAATAAATTATATAGCATAATAAATAGCTTTAATAGTGCTATAGCTTTTTATATAACGCTTTAAAAAATTATAGCTACGCTAAAAATACTTTTAATTTTTGCTGTACTATATTTAAACTTAAAATTGTTGTATAACTATTTAGTAAAGCTAAAAACTACTTAAAAAAAACGCTTTATAATTAATATTATATTACTTAAAAAGTTATATAAAAAGAAAAAAATCTTTAAAGTATAATAAATTAATAGTAAAAACAATTTAGCTAATGCGTTTACGAAAAAAACACTAAACTAAGCGCTAAAAACCTTAGTATTTATAAACTAGCTAATTATATAAATAAAAGCATTTGTAAAAAAAAAATAAAAACAACTTTTATATAAACAAATTAAAAAAAGAAAATCAAAAAAATACTTTTGTATAGAAATTGTTATAATAATTATATAATAAATAAAAAAGCAACAAGTAAATATATTTAATTTTAAAAAAAACACCAAAAACTATAAAATATTACAAATTTTATATTTTTTTTTGTATAATTATTTTTTAAGCTATATATAAATGCTTAACACTTTTTTTTACTTTTTTTACTAAACTATTATGCAACACTTAATTTTTCTTTATTTATTTAAATATAATAATTATAATAAATATTATGCAATTATTAAACGTATATAGCATATATATTACTTTAAAATTTTACTACTTATTAGTAACCCTAAAATAAAAAGCTTTTGTAGTTTATATAAGCATTTTAGCTGCATAAAATAACTGTAGTGCTATATAACTAAATAAATACTGCATAAAAGTAGCTTTTATAATAAATTATTTAAGCTATAATAAAAGCAATTAAAGCACTATATAAAATTTAAACCTTAATATTAACTAAAAGCATTAATATAACTTAAAACTTGTTACTTTTTATATAACAAACAATTATTAGTAAATTACTTAAATAATAAGCCGTACAAAAAAAAAAACAAATATATATATTTATATATAATAACTAAAAAAACAGTTAATTGCTAAAATTATTAATTAATAGTTATATAATATTATAATTACTGTTTTAGCTTATAATGTAAAGCTAGCAACTATTAATGTTATATTATAATAAAGCAGCTATTATATAAATATATATATATATATATATATAAGTATATATATAAAAATAACTAAATGTAAAGCTGTTATAAGTATGTATATATGCGTATAAAGTAGCTAATAGTAAAATAAGCAGCTATATAAAGTAAAAAATCTAAAGATATAAAAGTAACAAAAAACACTGCAAAATTTAGGCTTTTTTTATAAATAAAGCCTAGCTTTTATACTTTAATACATTACTAAACTTGCTGCTATACAAAAAAGAAACCTTTAATTAACTTTAGTATAAATTGCTTACTGCTAATATTTTATTTTATACTATTAACTAACGTTAGTTAGCTATATAACAATAAAAATAAAGAACTTTAATTATGCTAACAATAATTAAACTGCATAAAAGTTTAAATGCTTTACTTAAAAAGCAATTACTTTTAAACTTAAGCTTTATATAACTATAAAGTTTAAAAAAAGCAAACATATAAACAACCCTTTTTTTATAAAAACTAAAGTATTAAGTGTTTAACTTTTTATAAGACTATTTTTTTTCATTTTTTTTAAATAGCATTATACGAAAAAAATTATAACTAAAAAAAAAGTAGCTAATATTAAAATAACTAGTTATTAGTTATAACTCTTATATATAGTATATATAATAAGTTTTGCATAAAAACTACTTCGTGCAAAAGCTAAGCATAAACCGAGGTAATTTTAGTGTTAGCTTAGCTTGTATATTAGCAAAGTTCTTATATATAAAGAAGAACTTTTGCTTTATATAAACCTTTTTTTCTTTTAAACATATAAAACATAAACAGCTTATAATACAAAGATTATTGTACTTTGTTTTAGCACATATATATTAAATGTATAATCGTATAAAGCCTATTTAATACTTAAATTAATATTTATTATAAATAAAAGCTTTTAATTAAAAGTTTAAATAATTAATATAGTAATAATAGCTTTATAAATTTTTTGCTATATATTTTTAGTTTTTATGCTTAACTTTATTTTTTAGTTTTTAAGTTTTTTTATTAGTATAATTAATAATATAGCAATTAATAAATAGTTTTTAATAAAATGCTTAAAATAGCTTATAGCATTTATAAATATTTTTATTTTTATAATAGTTTTAAACATAAGCTGCTTTTATATTGCTATAATTTTTGCTAGGTTTGCTTTAATATTATTGCAAAAAACATTAAAATTAAAAAAAATACTAAAATTTATAAAAAGCAGTATTTTTAATATATTAACTATTATATTATATTTAATTAATTATATAAATAGCAAATAATAGCGTTTATATAGCTATTTTTTTATTTTAGCTTAAATATAAATATTATTAAATAAGCTAGCTAATTATTTATAAAAAAGTTTAATTATTTTTTGTATTAGTGCTTAAAATATTGCTAAAGCGTTATAAAATCTAAAAAGCATTATTATTTATTTATATAGCTTAAATAATATAATAAACGTTATTTTTTTGTAATATAATTTATATATAGCAATATACTAAAATTTATTTTTTAAATTAATAAAAATATATTATTAGCGTTTTATAGCTTGTTATTGTTACAAAATAAGCTAACTAGGCTAATTAAAAGACTAGGTGTAAAGAAAGCATGCGTAAAAAAAGTCTTATTTGTTAAAAAAATATGTATTTAAACTACTATAAAAGTTTAATGCATAAATTTAACAAACTTAAGCGTTAAGTTTATTAAGCTTTAAACTTAACAAATTTAAGCGTTAAGTTTATTAAGCTTTAAACTTAAAACAATATAGCATTAAGTTTATTAAAAAAAGCAACGTTTATAAATTATTACTATTATTTCTTTTGTTTATATAATTATGCACTTTTTATATTTAGTTATTTATTTAGTTTTTAGCTTTTTAGCTATTAATTTTTTATAACTATTAAGCATTAATATATTTATTACTTTTAAACTTTTAAAACTTTTATTAATATATAGTAATAAAAGTACTTTAAAAACTTTTTTAACGAACTACTATTAAAAATTTTATTATTATTTACAAATTAAAACTTTAAAAGCAAACTTATTATATTAATATATAACAAATTTATTATACTTTAATAGCTTTTTAATTAATAGAACTTAATATATAAAAACAAATATTAATATAAAAAGTTAAATAATAAATAATTTATAAAATAGATTTTTAAAAATATACTAAAAAAATATTTAAAAAACAAAAATGCTAAATAGTATTGCATAAATAAACTTTACTTAATAATTAATAAACTAGATTTAAGTTATATTACTAAAAATAAAAAGTTAAAAATTAAGTTTAAAAATCTTAAAAACTTTTAAAATTAATAACGTATTAAAACAATAAATTTTAATACTTTTATTAGTTATTTTTATTAAAAAAAAAGCAGTAATAAAAAAAAAAAATTTAAATAGTAGTAATAAAAAAAAACTAATATTAATATTAGTGCTATAAAGCAAACTAGTTGTTTTAATTTAAAAAATAGCTTAAATATTAAGCGTTATAACTTTTAAATTAACGTAAATATTAATTATAATAATTAAAGTAGCAATAATAATTATTATTATAATAATAAATTAAAGCTTTAAATAAATAATTATATTATAATTAATATTAATATTATTATTAATAAACTTAACGTTTATTTTTATTACTACTATATTTAAAGTAATAATTTAAAATAAAAAACTTAATTTTTTATTATTATTATTGCTTTTATTATTAAGATTATTTATAATATTAAAAATGCTAAACATTAAAAGTTTTAAATTTACTGCTTTAAAGCTTTATAATAAATTTACAAATATAAAAGCTTTTTTAATTTATATTAAACTTTATTTAAAATAATATTTTATTACTATTATAAAAAAAGATTAAAAAATAATAACTATTTTATAATTTTTGTTAAAAAAAGTACTAAAATAATTTTAACTTATTTTAAAAGATTTTTTAAAAGCTAATAAGTTAACTAACTTTAAGCTAAAAATAAAAAAGATTTTTAAAAATTATATTAAGTTTAAAAATTAAATAAAAGCATTATTTAAAAATATTTAAAAAGCAAAATACATAAAAAAAGCATTTTATTGCTTAAAACAAACAAAAGTAGTAATAAATTATGCTATAAAATTTAAATAATTAATAGCAATTTTAAAATTGCTTAAGCTTATATTATTTTACTTATTTTATAATAAACTTAAAACTTAAGTTTAAAACAAACTATATAAAATAAATAAACTAGCAAAAATTAATATATATATTAATATAGCTATTATAATTAATTAATAATTATTTAATTAATATTTTAAAACTAAAAAAACTAAAAAAAACAAAAAAAAAATACTTAAAAAAGTATTAAATAAAGATTTAAGCAAATTAATAAAGTTTAAAAATAATAACTTTAAAATATATTTAAAGTTAAATGTTATAACTATAAAAAAAAGAACACTTTTAAAAATAATGCTAATTTAAGAAAAAAAACAAAAAAAAAAGCTATAAAAAAAGAAAGATTTTTTAACTTAAAAAAAAAATACAAGTTATAAAAGTTTAAAATAATAAAAAATAATAAAATAATTTAAAAAATACGTTTTTAAAACAAAAATATAAAATTGCTATTTTAAGTTAAAATAAAAGTGCTATACTAAATAAAACTAAATGCTTTATTTATATAAATTAAAATAAATAAACATATAAATATTATTTAAAAGCTTTATAGTTATTAAAACAAATTGCAAAAAAATATATTTGCTATATAAATAATTAAAGTTATTTAATATATAACTTAAAAAAATAGTTTAATTAAAAATAACAAACAATAAAAAATAGTAAATTAATATAATTAGTAAACTTATAAAACTATAAAAATTTTAAACTACTAAAGCTTAAAATATAGCTTAAAAAAAAATTATGTTTAAAAAAATAAAACTATAATTATAAATAGTATAGTTATTAAACTAATTATAAATTATTAAAACATTTAATTGCTAAATAAACTTAAAAAAACAAAATTTATAAAACTTTAAAGCAAAAACAAATAAAATTAAAAGCTATAAAAAATACTATAAAAAAAAACTAATAAAAATAAACAAAATATTTTTATAGCTTAAATTGCTTTAAATATAACAAAACAAAAAAGTATTAATAATTAGCATAAAAACTAATATGTTTTAAAAACTAAAGCTAATAATTTAATTAATTGCTAAAAGTTATTATTATAATAAAACTATAATAAAAAACAATAATAATATTTTATGCTTAAAAAATTTAAAATATAATAAAGTATTATAAAATTATTATATAATATATTATTGCTACTAATATTTATTTAATAAATTAAAAAATAATTAGTTTTTTAAACAAATTACAAAAATAAAAATATAAAACTTTTATAAATTAAAGTAATTAGTTATAACTATAGTTTATTATAAAGATTTATAAAAATTTAAAACATTTAAAAAAAATTTTAATTGTATTTATAATACTATTTTAAAAAAAATATAAAAATAACTGCTATAAATATTACTAGCTAATTAAAGCATAATTATATTAAAAAATAGTTACTAAAAGTAAAAAAGCTTAAAAACTATAATTTAAAGCTTGCTTAAAAACAAAAACAAAACAAAGTATAATAATATTTAAAATATTAAATAAAATAAATATTTAAACATTTTATAAAAAAGAATTAAAAAATAAAATAAACACTTATTAAAAAAGCAGCAAGTAGTTAAAAAAACTAAAGCTTTATATAAAGTTTAATATAATAACTAACAAAATTAATTTAAAGTTAAACTTATATATTAAAAAAAAAATATAACATTTTAATTAATTTAAAAGCATAAGCTAACATAATTTTATTTAAAGTAATAAAACAAAATAAAATTTTTTAAAAATATAAGCAAAAATTTTAAAAAATTAAAAGATTTAATAAAAGCACTTCTAGCTATAATAATATATTGTATTACTTAAGTTTAACAGCTTTAAAAAGCTATGCTAAAAGCTACCTAATTTTATATATAAGTAAAAACTGTGCTAAAGCTAAATAAAAACATTTTTGCTAACTACTTGCTATTATAACTTATATTTTTTTTATAGCTAATTATATAAGCGCTACTGTTTAAAAACTGCGTTGCTTAATTTTTATTTAATACTATTGCTTTTGCTGCTTGCGTTTTTGTTTACTGCATAAGTATAGCCTTTTATTATTTAAACCGCTTACTAATAATCCTTAAACAGGTTTTTTTTAAGCTAGTCTTAAAGCTTTAATATATTAATAATAGTCCGCAATCTTGTTTTTTGCATAGTTATTAGTACAGTTTTTTCTAGTAAGCAACCTTTTAAGCAAATAGTATTTTTGCTTGCTAAATTATTAGCTTTTTGCTTACGTAGCGTTTTTATAACAGTAATAATATATAGTTAGCTTAAAGTTAGTTTTATTGCAAACTACATAAAGTAATAAATAAAAGCGTTTTTAGCTAGCTTATACGTTTAAATAGCTTTTAAGCATTTTATTGCTTAAGCTAAGTAGTTGCTTTAACAAAAAAAGCATATAGCTGCTTTTTTTTCGGTTTATATAAAGCATAAGTTTGCTTTATTTCTAGCATATTTTAAAGATTTACACTAGTTATATTTTTATTTATTTTTGCATATGCTAGCTTAATAGCTTTATTTTTAGCAGCTATAGCATTAAGTTATTATTATATTCATAAAGTAAAAAGCTATTTAAAAATAATAATAGTTCTAAAAAAATCTATTAATATATGTTATATTTGCATTTTTTGCAGTTATAACCTTAATGTATACTAAGCATGTTTTTTACTTGCGCTATAATAAACAAAGTAAAAAAAACAGCTTTTTAATCTTTAGCTTTTAATTAGCTAGCTTAAGTTAAGCTAGCATTTTTATTTTTTTTTATTTTTAGCACTTGCTTAATTAGCAAGCTTAAAATTACTAGCTAGTATAATTAAAAGTGCACTTTTAATTTTTTATTAAACGCTTAACAAGCTTATAACATATTTGCTAGCATTTAGGTTTAAATTTTCTGCTTATTAAAAATAACCTTTTAGTTATTATTTAGTAGTTTATATACTGCTTAAACTACATTTGCTTTTATTGCTTAGTTTAGCTTTTATATTATAATTAACCTTGTTTTTACTTTAGTTTTATAGCTAACAAAAGTTATAATAATAGCTTAATTAAAGTTTATTGCTATAATAGCTTTAAAATAAATTAGCAAAACAACATATAAAAATTTTTTATTATTATTTACTTATAGCATATTTACATAAAACATAAACTATTAGTAAAAAAAGTTGTTAACTTTAGTTTATTTGCTTATATAATTCTTAAATTGCTAAATTTGCACATATAGCAATTTTACTTTTATAGTAAGCTTTTTTTGCTTTATTAATAACGTTTATAACAAGTTTTAATTAGTATGCTTGCTACTTTTAATATTGCTATTTGCTTATAGCTGCTTGCTTATTTGTTAAAAGTAATACGCTTTTAATAGCTTTTTAACAACTTAGCAAGCATTATAAATAGTTTGCTTATTTAAGTTTTCTTTAAAAAAAATCTTAGCGTTTATTATTGCTTTATTTAGCTTGTTTATATAGTACTGCAAATTTAACGTTAAGCTTATTACTAGCTACTGCTAGTTTAAGTTTGCACCGTTAGCTAATTATAGCTAGTTTTATATTAAAAAAGTTGCATTATAGTTTTTTGCTTTTTTTATTTTTACCTTTATCCTTTTTTAAGCTGTTACTTATACGGGTTTATTTTATATATAATAGGTTTCTGTAAGTTTAGTTCTTAAAGCCGCACAAGTGTCTTTATAAATCTAGCTAGTTGCAAAAAAAAGCAAAAAAGCTTCTAGCTATAATAATAGTTATATATTTAAAAAAATTAAACCTTTTAATATATTTATATAAAAATACAAAAAACAAATTATATTAAATATTGCTAATATATTTAATTATAATATTATTTTA
>MU400764.1:0-52105 GCA_022578965.1 Xylaria sp. FL1777 | reverse complement strand
CTATTTTTATAGTTTTTTTAGCTTATTTTAAGCTAATAAATATATAAAAAAATAAAATATAACTGCGTTTTTTTTTAGCTTAATAGCAAAGTTTTCTTGTTTTAATTATAGCAATATGTTTGCTTTACTAGTATTAAAAAACTTAAATAAATTATAAAACTTTTTTAAAATTACTATAAAATTAAAATAATTAAAGCTTTTTTTTAATTTTTTAAGCTATATAAATTTAAATAATTAAATAATAATATAGCAGCAAGCTTAATTTTAATAAACCTTTATAAACTTAATTAAGCTAAATATTTTTATTTAAAAGCAGCATAATTTAAAAAACCATTAATTAATGCTTAAATTTAGTATAATTTTTTTATTTTTTAAAGTAGTTTAAAATAATAAAAAAAAGCTGCTTTTAAAGTAATAATTATAGTTAATAGCTATATATATACGCTTAATTCTGCAAGTAATACTATAATTATTAGTTAATTTATAAATAACTTAATAAGCTTTATAAATAGAAAATCTACTTTTAGTAGCATGCTATAATATAAATATACAAAAAAATGCTTGCTGCAATTTATAATAAAAAGCAAAAATAAAACTAATATAGTTATATTTAATGCATAAATTAAAATTAATATAAGTTTTAATAAATAGTTTTATAAAGCTAACAAAATAAATAGTGCAAAAAATATAAAAACAGCATAAAATAAATATATAAAGTAATAATTTTAGCTTAAAACTTATAGCTAATATAATTAATATTAAGCTTACTATTTATTTTCTAAGTTAAAGTATTATAGCTTTTATAAAAAAAGTATATAAAACTTTAATTGCTATTTTTAGTTTTTTTTATTTATGTTTTAGTTTTTATTTACTTAGATTTTTTAAATAGTTTGTTTTTAAGTAGTATTATTATTATAGTTAGTATAGCTACTAAATTTATTATTTTTATTATTATTATTATTATTATTACTTTTAAGCTAAAAGTAATTAAAAGCAATATAGCTAAGTTATTTATAGCTATAATAAATAAAGTTCTTATAAAAGTTTAAATTTAAACTATTTTTATTGTTGTTTTAAAGTTAATTTAAAAAGGTTTTAAAAATATAACAGTTTTTTAAAATATAAATATTATTATTATTACTTTAGTTGTTTATATATTTTTAGTTTTAATACTAGCTATAACTTTTAATATTATTGCTTTTATAGTATTAGTTTTAGCTTTTATAATTATTATTGCTTTTATAAAATTCTAAATTATTATTATTGCAGCTATTATTATAATTATTGCTTTTATAATAATAGTTCTAGTTATTAAAACTAATATTATTATTTCTGCAGCTAGTATTAATATATTAATTATTAGTTTAATTTTATTTAATATTTAAAGTTAATTTACTAGTAGTTTAAATAATATTTAACTTTGGTTTTTTTTTATTGCAGTTTAAGCATTATTTTTTAGTTATTAATTCTTAGCGTTATTATGTAGCATTAATTATATTAGCTTATATAATTAGCAATAAATTATAGTAATTTATTAGCTTTTGCTAAAGTAATATATTTAGCTTTTAGTAATATAATAAAGCTTTTTTGCTTTTGTTTTAGCAAATATTTTAAAGTTTAATATTAATAAAATATTAATCGAATAGCTTTAAGTTTTAATTAGCTTGTTAACTTATTTATTTTAGTTATATGCTTATGCTAGCTTATAAAAAAGCAAACTGCTTAAATAAAGTTTTAGTTTAATTTAAAAACATTTTTTAGTTAGTTTTAAATTGTTTTTTTTCTAAAGTTAATAACTTTTATAATGCTAATTAATAAACATTTTTACAGTTTTAGTTTATATTATTATATATGTATAAAATCTTGTTTTTATTATAGCAGAATTTTTAATTAGCTTTTTTAAAAATAGTTTAAAGTTTTTTTATTTATTTTAGCTAGCATTAATAAGTAAATTTTATACTAAAAAAGTTATAATTAAACTTTAATAATTAGCTAAAATTAGCATTTTTAAATAAATAGCATTAATAATAATATAAGCAATTTTAACATAATTAGTATTTAAGTCTTTTTTAATTATGCTTTTTATTAAAGCTAGAAAATAAAAAGTTATTATTATTACTAAGATTTTTATATTTTTATTTTTAACCTAAGTTATAAAATTATTTTTTAAAGTTTAAAAAGTTCTTTTGTTTTTTTAGAAATATTGTTCTTTAGTTTTTTTGTTTATTTAATTATAAAATAAAAGTAATATAAGCTATTTTTAATTTTAAAGCAACTTGTTTGCTTTTATTTTTTTGTTGCATAACTTGCTACTTTAGCTTTTCGATTTTAGCTAAAAGCTATACAATTTATATTTATAACAGTTAAATATTAGCACTTAAAGCACTAAATAATTATTATTTGCTTAAGCTTAGTTTTAAAAATAATTCGTGCTAAATTTATTTTTAATTTATTATTAAAGTTTATTCTAAAAAAAAGCTATTAAAAATAGCACTAGTTTATATAATTAATTAATATTTAGCTATTTTATAGTATAACAAAGTATTATAAATAACTTTATTTTAAAAAGCTTTAAAATTATTACAAAAAGTATAAAGCATTAAAAGTTAAATATAATAATTAATATATTTTTAGTTTTATAATATATATTTAACAAAACTAAAGCTTAAAAAAAAAAAAAAACTCCTATAAAATAAGTATAGGAAAAATATCCTATATATACATATAACTTATAATATGTGCTAAAGTACTTAAGTAACCTAGTTATAACAATATTAAACTTTTTAAAAACTTAGGAATATAAAACAATAAAAAAGTTTGCGCTGTTTTTAATAATAATTAACTATTTAAAATACTTTTAATTGTAATAAAAAAAGCGCTAAAACAAAAAAACACTAAAAAATTAACAATTATAAAAACTAAAAATTTTGCATATAAATTAAAAAGCAAATATAACTTAATTATAACTTTAATTTAAGCATTATTAAGTTTTTAAGCTTTAAAAATTAATAAATTAATAAAAAATAAAACAATAATTTTAAATATAATATATAAAACAAAAAATAAAAAAATTTACTTTAAAGATAACGTATTATTTAATAATACTGTTTTATTTAAATTTTATAAGTAAAAAAAGCAAACTTTAAAAAAAGCAAGCTATTACTTAAAAAATTTTGCATTATTTTAATAAAATAGCATTTATTAAAATATATATTTATGTTTTAGTACTATTTTTAAAAGCATTTAATTAATTGTTAAATAATTAGTTGTTTTTTTAAAAAAGCTTTATATAATTAATTTTATTTAATAAAAAGCAATATTACTAATTAAAATATAGTATTGCAAAAAAATAGCACTTTTTTAGGACTTTTTTAAAATAGGAAAAATATATAATAAGATTTTTTCTTTTTATAAAATTAAAACAGTTTTTTATAAAATATAGCAAGTTTATAGCATTTTAATTTTTAAACTTTTAAAAAATATTACTATAAAGGTTTTAAGAACTTAACTTAAGTATAGCGTTTTTAAAAAAGTTTATAGCTTATATTATAACGCTTAGTTTTTAGTACAAAAAAAAAGTAAAAAAGTTTAATTAATTAATTTAGCTATAAAAATAAACATAGTTATTATATATAATATTAATTTTTCTTAAAGCTATAATAAGTTCTTTAAAAAGTTTGCAATATATAAAATAATTTTTATAGTTAATTTATTTTTAAAATATAATTAAATATTATTTTTTATTTTTAGTTAAGTAATAATAGCTTTTTTTATACTAATAGGCTTTTTTTAAATAATTACTTTTTTATAAAAAGTAATAAATTTAGTAGCTTAATTTTTAAAGGTGCTATTAAAGGTTTTATATAATATATTATTAATAAAATGTAAACCTTTTTTTAATAATATAATAGTTAAAGAATTTATTACTAAGTATAATAATTATAAAATTGCTTTAAGTATTAAGCAGTTTATATTAAAACATTTTAAGAATTTTAATGTTATATTGCTTAATTTTAAGCTAGCTAAAATTATAGCTAGCATACTTAAAAGCAAATAAGCAAAACAAACAACTAAAATAGTTAGTTATATATGTAATACTAATAGTAAAAGCTTAATAAAAACAAAAGTAGTAAAAGTTTTTAAGTAAAAAACTTGTAAAAATATTATAAAAATATAGTTTTTTTTCAAAGTAACGGTATATTACTAAATATAAATATAAAGGTATGTTATAATTGCAAAACTATTAACAGTTTTATTATAGAAAAATAAGCTGTTTTGCTTTAAAAAACTATAGAAAAAAGCTATAAAAAAGCTTTAAAAAGCTATTATAATAGCTTTTATTTTTATTACTTTTAATTATATAAAAGAACTTATTTAGCTAAAAATAAATGCTTTTAAAACTAGCTAAAGCACTATTTTATACTAAAAGATTAATAAAGCTATTAAGCTAATAAAATATAAGTTTAAAACATAAAAAGGCCTTAAAAAAAGTGTTATAACTAAGCTACTTAAGTATTTTAGCACATGTTATAAGTTATATATATATATAAGATATTCTTTTTATACTTATTTCATAGGAGTTTTTTTTTTTTTTTAAGCTTTAGTTTTATTAAATATTTACTATAAAACTAAAGATATATTAACTATTATACTTAACCTTTAATACTTTATACTTTTTATAATAATTTTAAAGCTTTTTAAAATAAGGTTATTTATAATATTTTGTTATATTATAAAATAGCTAAATATTAATTAATTATATGAACTAGTGCTATTTTTAATAGCTTTTTTTTAAAACAAACTTTAATAATAAACTAAGAATAAACTTAACACAAATTATTTTTAGAACTAAGCTTAAGCAAACAATAATTACTTAGTGCTTTAAGTGCTAATACTTAATTATTATAAATATAAATCGCATAGCTTTTAGCTAAAATTAGAAAACTAAAGCAATAAGTTATGCAGCAAAAAAATAAAAGCAAACAAGTTGCTTTAAAATTAAAAACAGCTTATATTATTTTTACTTTATAATTAAGTAAACAAAAAAACTAAAAAATAATATTTTTAAAAAAACAAAAAAACTTTTTAAACCTTAAAAAACGATTTTATAACTTAAGTTAAAAACAAAAACATAAAGATTTTAATAATAATAATAACTTTTTATTTTTTAGCTTTAATAAAAAGCATAATTAAAAAAAACTTAAATATTAATTACGTTAAAATTGCTTATATTACTATTAACGCTACTTATTTAAAAATATTAATTTTAGCTAATTATTAAAGTTTAATTATAACTTTTTTAGTATAAAATTTATTTATTAATGCTAGCTAAAGTAAGTAAAAAAACTTTAAACTATTTTTAAAAAAGCTAATCAAAAATTTTACTGCAATAAAAACAAGATTTTATATATGTATAATAATATAAATTAAAACTATAAAAATACTTATTAATTAATATTGCAAAAATTATTAACTTTAAAAAAAAAACAATTTAAAACTAACTAAAAAGTATTTTTAAATTAAACTAAAACTTTGCTTAAGTAGTTTGCTTTTTTATAAGTTAACATAAGCATATAACTAAAACAAGCAAGTTAATAAGCTAATTAAAACTTAAAACTGTTTAATTAATATTTTGCTAGCATTAAACTTTAAAATAGTTGCTAAAATAAAAGCAAAAAAGCCTTGTTATATTATTAAAAATTAAGCATATTATTTTAGCAAAAATTAATGAACTATTATAACTTTTTATTAATTATTTAAACTAATATAATTAATGCTATATAATAACGCTAAAAACTAATAACTAAAAAACAACGCTTAAACTATAATAAAAAAAAACTAAAGTTAAATATTATTTAAACTATTAATAAATTAACCTTAAATATTAAGCAAAACTAAACTAGTAATTAATATATTAATACTAGCTATAAAAACAATAATACTAGTTTTAATAACTAAAACTATTATTATAAAAGCAATAATTATAATAATAGCTATAATAATAATAACTTAAGATTTTATAAAAGTAATAATAATTATAAAAGCTAAAATTAATATTATAAAAGCAATAATACTAAAGGTTATAACTAATATTAAAACTAAAAATATATAAACAACTAAAGTAATAATAATAACACTTATACTTTAAAGAACTATTATATTTTTAGAACTTTTTTAAATTAACTTTAAAATAATAATAAAAATAGTTTAAATTTAAACTTTTATAAAAACTTTATTTATTATAGCTATAAATAATTTAGCTATATTGCTTTTAATTGCTTTTAGCTTAAAGGTAATAATAATAATAGCAATAATAAAAATAATAGATTTAATAGCTATATTAGCTATAATAGTAATATTACTTAAAAATAAACTATTTAAAAAATTTAAATAAATAAAAACTAAAACATAAATAAAAAAAACTAAAAATAGCAATTAAAGTTTTATATACTTTTTTTATAAAAGCTATAGTATTATAACTTAAAAAATAAGTAATAAGCTTAGTATTAATTATATTAGCTATAAGTTTTAAGCTAAAGTTACTATTTTATATACTTATTTTATGCTGTTTTTATACTTTTTATACTATTTATTTTATTAGTTTTATAAAACTACTTATTAAAACTTATGTTAATTTTAATTTATGTGCTAAATATAATTATATTAGTTTTATTTTTGCTTTTTATTATAAATTATAATAAGTACTTTTTTATATATTTATATTATAACATACTATTAAAAGTAAATTTTTTACTTATAAAACTTATTAAGTTATTTGCAAATTAATTAATAATTATAGTATTATTTATAAAATTAAGCATGCATATATAGTTATTAACTATAATTATTGTTTTAAAAGCAGCTTTTTTTTATTATTTTAAACTACTTTAAAAAATAAAAGAATTATATTAAATTTAAGCACTAATTAATGGTTTTATAAATTGCGCTGCTTTTAAATAAAAGTATTTAGTTTAATTAAGTTTGCAAAAGCTTATTAAAATTAAGCTTGCTGCTATACTATTATTTAATTATTTAAACTTATATAGCTTAAAAAATTAAAAAAAAAGCTTTAATTACTTTAATTTTATAGTAATTCTAAAAAAGTTTTATAATTTATTTAAGTTTTTTAATATTAGCAAAATAAACATATTGCTATAATTAAAGCAAAGAAATTTTGCTATTAAGCTAAAAAAAAATATAGTTATACTTTATTTTTTTATATATTTATTAGCTTAAAATAAGCTAAAAAAACTATAAAAATAGCTTAATAAAATATTAAAAGCAAAAAAAATTAAAAAGTTTACTAGTTTTATTAGCGCTTTAATTCTTTTTATACTTAAAAAAAATAAAAGCTTATGCTTATATATAAACTATAAAAAACTTAATTAAGTTATATATAAAAATTAATATATTTTATTACTTATTTTAAAGCTGCTTAATAAAATTTTAAAAGCTAAAATCTTTAGTAAAATTAACTTTAAAAATGCTTATTATTATTTATACATTTAAAAAAAAAATAAGTAAAAAATAGCGTTTTATATATATTATAGTTATTATAAATTTTTAATTATGCTTATAAGTTTATTAAATGCTTTTATTACTTTTTAAAGTTATATATAAAAAGCACTTAATAATATAATAAATATATTTTGTATTATATATTTTAATAATATGCTTATTTTTTTTTTAAATAAAAATTCTTATATAAAATATATTTAAAACATTATTAAAAAGCTACAAAAGGCAAAACTATATGCTAAGCTATTTAAGTGCTAATTTTATTAAAAAAAAATTAAATTTTTAAGTTATATTATTTTTAGCTAAAAAATTAAAATAAACTTTTTATATATAAACATTATTTAATAATAGCTTATATTAAATATTTATTAAGCATTATAATAATTTTTAAGGTTTTATAATTTTTACTGCTATTTTATAAATAGGTATTTTTATATTACTGCGTTTTTATTTAAGTATTTAAAAAAAAACGTAATAAAAACAAAAAAAAGTTAAATCTTTTTAAATAGTTTTAAAAAAAAAGCTTTTAAAAACTTTTAAAATATATTTAAGTAAGCTATTTTTTTTATATATTTTAACCTTAAGAAATAAATATTACTAAAAACTAATTTTTTTAAAGTAGCTTTTATAAAAAATCTATTTTAGTAAAATAATTAAGGCATTTTTAAACTAGTTACGTTTTATTTTTAAAAACTATTTAAAAAAAAAATATAATATAGTATACTTAACTAAAAAATGCTTATAATAATAAATTGCTTTAAGCATTAATAGCATTATTTATAAAAAAACAATTTATTAATTAAAGTATTAACTAATTATATTAACTTTTAAGCGTTTATAAAAACGCTAAAGCTTAATAAAAAGCAAGCTTATTAATATTTATTATTAGCTTTTTTTAATTTTATTATTAAATATTAAACAAGCAAAAAAAACAAAGCTAATTTTTGTTTGTGCTATTTTAATTATATAATTATTTTGCTTAATAATATTAATATTTTTTTAACATTAAAAAGAAAAGTTGCAATAATATAGCAAGTTAAAGTTTTTAATTTATATTTTAGTACTTAAGCTAAAGCTTTATATTTTAAAGCTATACTTATTAAAAAAGCTTTTTTTATTTAAGCAGTTATATGTTTGTATGCATAAATAACTGCAGGCTTAAAAAAATTAAAAAATCTAAAAGCTTTTAAAAAGCTAAAAAACTTTATTTAAAAAGTTTAAAAAAAAAACCTTAAATGCTATATAATTATAAAACAATTAAAAGCAAAAAAGCCTATAAATTTTTAATAATTAATAAAAAAATCTTTAGTTTGCTATAAAAATAAAATTTATATTTTTTTTAAAAAAGCTATATATTTTTAATTTATTAAGCTATATTATAATAATCTTTTAGCTAAACATTTTAATTAAAGCTATACTTTAGAACTATTATAACAAAAGTTTTACTAAAGTAATATAAAACTAAATATTAAAAAGTATATATAAAGTTATGCAATTTGCTTTAAAACTAAAGCAAAACATTATTAAAAATACAATAAACTTAATGCTTTATTAATACTTAATAAATTTATATAAAAGTTATTTATAAACTTTATTATAAGTTTGCTAAAAACCTTTTATAAAAAAAAACTAATTAATGCTATTTTTGTTATTATAAATAGATTTATTAAGCTTATATACTTATTTTTAGTTAATATTACTATAACTTTAATTAAGCTAGCAGTTTTATTTTACTATAAAATTAAATATATTTATAAAGCAATTGTTATACTAGCATAAAGAATTGCTACACTAGCATAACCTTATATAAGCATAACTTTTTTTGGCTTTTTATTAGCCTAAAAAAAAATTGTTAGTAAACCTAAGTATTGCTTTTTTATGCTATTTTATATAGCTATTATACTATTGTATTATATTTGCTACACTATTTAAGAAACTTTAATGTTTAATGTTTTATTATATGTTATTATAGCTTTACGATTTAAATAAAGCTACGCTTGCGCTTTTATTTTTAATAATTTTTATTATTGTTAAAAACGCTAGTGAACTAACTGCGTTATAAAGTTATTAAGCTGCTTTAGCTAAAATATAATTTTTAACCTTTTTGCTTAGTTATACTACTTATATTTTTTTAGCAATAATAATCTTTTTTTAAGCTTGTTTGCTTTTATTAGTAATAGCTGTTTTAGTATGTTTGCTTTTTATAGCGTTAGTAATATTAATGCTTTTAAAAATATTTTTGCTGCTTATTTTTAAACCTTTTTAATTATTCTTTGCTTTTATAAAATATAAAGCTTTTGCAAGTTATTATAAAAAATATAAAGTAATAACGCAATTTATTTAAATTAAACTAACGCTAATAATACTAGCTTTTTTTAGCTTGTATAAACGCTAATTTTTAAGCTAAAGGCTAATTTTAATTCCTTTTTTAAAGCAGCTTAACTATTTTAATTCTTTTTAAGCTTAAGCTTTTTAATTATTAGCCAAGCTAAATTTAAAACTGCTTTTAGTGTTATTTATAGCATAATTAGTTAAAATTATTAGCTTATTACTTAACTGCTTTAGTTATATAAACAAGTATAAAAATAGCATAAGCAATTTAGCTTTTTATTGCTTTATTTAAATAAATATGAATTATTATTTCTATATTTATTTCTTAATAATATATAGTTAATATTAAGTTTATTTTAGTTAACGTTATTTTGTTTATTTAAAAGGTTATTTTGCAGGCATATTTTTTTTTAAAATTAGCTAATGCTTTTGTTTTAACAACTGTTTTTAATTTAAGTACTTTGCTTTTTTTAAAACACCTTACTGCTAAGCTTACTAAAATTATTCTTTTTACTAAAATTTATTTTAAATTTACTTATATTAAACAAACTATTTTTTAGCAATAATTTATTGTTTTAGCATATTAATAACTTTGTTAAATTTAATAGCTTTAGTTTAATTAAAAAAAATAGCTATTTATACAAAAAACAGAAAATACGCTTTTTTATTTAATATAATAAATATAGCAAGCTTAAGAAACCTTAAAGTAATAAAATTTGCAAACAAAAATCACAAAAATTAGGTTATAAATAGTTTATAATTATAAAAGCTTAAAAAAAAAGCATATAGTTATTACGTTTTTTTAGTAATATAAAGCATTATAAATATAATTATAGCTTAAGTTTTAATTTGTTTATATATTTTTTGTATTAAAAGCTTATTAAGCTAATAAAAAAAACAATTAAAGCAGCAAGTTATTATATAAAAATTTAAGCGTAAAATGTTTAAAGTATAATTAAAAAGCAATATAATAAGTCTGTTTTTACTTAAGAAAACATATATAATGCTTAAAACTATATTAACTAAACAAAGCTAAATAGCTATAATTTAACTGCAGTTTTTATTAAGCTTTTTAACAAACAGAAAATCTTATATGTTATAAAATAAAATAACAAAAAACTTAATTGCTTAATTAGCTTTATATAAACATTTTTATATTATATAAAAATGTAAAAGCAATTTTTCGAAGTTATTAGTTTTAATAACACATATAATATAAATTGCTTTAAGCTTTCTTTATTTTAAGCAATTAGCTAAATATGCTTAAGCATAGTTTTTAATGCAGCGTTTAGCTTAATTAATAATAAAAAGCAAAAAAGTTTCTAGTTTTTTATTAAAAATATTTGTTAAATTTTAAATAAAACATTTATATAAAAGCTTAAAGTTATTATTATTAATTATAATAAGTTAATAAAAGCAATATTAAACAATTAGTTTTTTTTAGCATAGTAATAACTTTATATTTATTATATTAATTTAAATGTTTTGTTAAAAGCTAAATAAAAATAAGTAAGCAGCTATAATAAAAGCAGTAGTTTTTTTAGCAATAATAGCAAAAATATAAACTTTTTTACCTAAAGCTAAATTAAGCTAAATTTTATTAATAAATAGCTATTTAATACTAAGTGCTTTAATAATAACAAGGTTTTTTATAACTACTAAAGTATTTTAATAATATAAAAAAAAGTATTATTTATTAAAACTAAAGTAAAATATAAACAAGCATAAGCTAAGCTTTATTAAAAGTTTAATAATTAGCGCTTAATATTATAATATTTTTATAAAATATAAATGCTTTTAAAATTTTAATAAGCATATTGCTATATTTGCTAATATTATAACTTTAATATTTAAGTTATTTTTAAAACAAAAGCAAGCAATAATAATATAAAAAGTTATTTTTTAAATAATATAAGCAATTTATATTATTTTATAAAAGCAATGCAAAAAATAATAACTAACTAAAAGCATAATTTTACTTAAGCTTATGCTTAAAATAAAGTTTTATTATAGTATATTTATTTATTAGCTATAAAAGATTATTTAAGCAAGCTTTAAATAGTTATATTATTAAAAAGTTTAGCATTATTTAATAAGTAATATAATATTGCTTAAATATTTATGCTAAGCAAATAAAACTTATTTTTAATTAATATAAAATATTATATAAATAATTATATAGTTTTTATTAAGCTTAAAATTGTTTATTACTATAAAGTTTACTTAAAATTAAGCTTTTTTATTTTGTTTATTAAGCTAAATGTTTACTTTTATTAGCAACTACGCAAATCTTTAGTTAAAGATTTATACTAATATATTTATAACTTAAAGGTTGCTAATTTATTTTACGGTTAGCTAAAAAACATAGCGCAAAACATACTATTATATTTTGTAATTAAAGCTAACGCATTTATAGCAAGCTAGCTTACGAAGTAAAAGCAAGATTAGCTATAAAAAAGTTGGAATAAATTATTTTTAGCTAAAATAAAGCAAATTTTTGCACAAAATAACAGTGCTAAAACAAGTAAAAGCGCTTTGTTTTTTTAATGCTAAACGCATAATTAAACTATTACATTAAGTACTAAAAGGTTAATAAATAATAAGTTTAAAAAACAATAGTTATAGCTTAATATTTAAAAGCAAAAAAGTTAATAAAAATTAAAATAACTATAAATATTGCAGTAATATATTTACTTTATATTTAATTCTTTAATATATGCTTAAATTAATTGCGCTATTAAAAGGTTTTACTGTTTAATAAAGTTTTATTTTAAATGCTATATAATGCACTAAAAAAGTAAAAAAAAGTAATCTTTACATAAAATGGAAATATGTTAACTTAATTAATTAAAAGAGTAAATATAGTAAAGTAAATAAAGCTAGAAGTTACTTTTAGTAAGCCTTAATTTTAGTTAATAAAATTGCCAGAAAAAGTCATGCTTATATAAAGTTATACTAGTGTAGTAATTCTTTATACTAGTGTAGCAATTGCTATTTATAATAGCTTAAAAAGCATTATTTTTAATAAAAGCTTTGTTTTTACTAGTTAATTCTGGTTTAATTTATATTATTACTTAAAAGTTAAACAAAAGCTTTTAGTAGCATTTTACTTTAAAACTAATAAACAAACAAAACAAATAAACTAAATAATTAAAAGCTATTTTAAGTGCTTTATAAATAATAAACAAACTAATTAGTTTTAATTTTTATTTTAAGCTTTTTTTGCTATAAATTTTGCTATTAATTCTATAACTAAACAATTATTTTTTAAAGCTTTATATAGTTATATGCTAAAATTCCGTTTGTTTATTAAAAACAACTTTACATTAAAAAAAATCTTAGCTATATAAAAACGTTTTAATTATAATAAACTTGTTATACATTAATATAATAGGTTTGCTTTTAGGGTTTTAATTTATAAGTAATAATAAGATCTTTAGCAATAGTTCGTTAAGGAGGTTTTTAAGGTATTTTTATTACTATGCATTAATAAAGGTCTTAAAAAATTAAAAGTAATAAGTATTTTAATGCTTAGTAGCTATAAAAAAGTTAATAGCTAAAAAACTAAAACTAAATAAGTAACTAAATATAAAAAGTGCATAATTATATAAATAAAAAAAACAGTAATAGTAATTTATAAATGTTGCTTTTTTTAATAAACTTAATGCTATATTGTTTTAAGTTTAAAGCTTAATAAACTTAATGCTTAAGTTTGTTAAATTTAAAGCTTAATAAACTTAACGCTTAAGTTTATTAAATTTATGCATTAAACCTTTATAGTAGTTTAAATATATATTTTTTTAGCAAATAAAACTTTTTTTGCGTATGCTTTTTTTATATATGGCTTTTTAATTAGCTTAGTTAGCTTATTGTTACAAAAAGTATAAAGCATTAAAGGTTAAGTATAATAGTTAATATATTTCTAGTTTTATAGTAAGTATTTAATAAAACTAAAGCTTAAAAAAAAAAGCAAACTTTTATAAAATAAGTATAAAAAAGATATTTTATATATATATATAACTTGTAATATGTGCTAAAGTACTTAAGTAGCTTAGTTATAATAATTATTTTCTTTTTTTTAATTAGGTTGTTTTTAACTTATATATAAGTAAAATTAATTAAAGTAATTAATTTTAAGTATAAGTAATAAAGTAAAGTAATATAAAGTAATTAAGCATAAATATAATATATTAAATAAAATGCTTATATAGTATAATAATTAAGGTATTTATATATTTATGTTTATATTTATATATTAAGTTACGTTTGTTTTATGCTATATTTATAGCAGGTTTTGCGTTTATACTTTTATTGCTATATGTTTTTTTTTTTTTTCTTTTTCTTTTTTTTTTTTTAGCTGCTATTAAACAATTAGTTTTAGCTATACATTTTATTACTGCTATTCTTATATTTATTTCATATTTTTTTTGCTTTTTTTTTAATTATTATTTGTATTATAATTATGCTGCTTAAATTTGCAGTAGTTAAAAGTAGTACATATAAATGCAGTTATAATTAAAGCTATAGTTATAAATATAAACGCAGAAAATTATTATAACTTATTTTACGCTTAAATTTATTTAGAAATAAGTTTAATTTTATTATAAAACAAAACTTTAACGAACTTTTTTGCTAAAAGTTTAATAACTTTAATAATAAAAATAAAAGTTTTAGCGGTTTGCTTTTTTTTTAAAATAGCTTTAATTTTAATAAAAATATAAACATTATTAGGCTTTTTATAAGTTAAAAAAAAAAAAATAAAAATAAAAATAAAAATAATTTAGATTTTATAAATTTAAATAAAGATTTAAATGTTATTTTATGCAGTTTTAATATAAACAACATAAAAAATAAGTTTAATTTTAATGTAAATATTAAAGTTTTTATGCTAGTTAAGCGTTAGCTTGTTTTTATAGTAACTTTTGTTTATAAACTTTGCAAGCAAACTATTAAAGCTAAAAACAAAAAGTATAAAACTATTAAAAAAGCAATAGTTTTAAATGGTTTATTAATATGTTAGCTTTGTTTTAAGCGTTTTAAAAAAGCATTTTAACTAAAAAATAGCTTGCTTTTAAATATAGTTTGCAAATTTAAAAACTTAAAAATAATAGCTTATATAAGCTATATAAATAGCTATACTTTATATAAGCTTATAAATTAATTTATATTTATTTTAAATTAGTTTTATTAATAAGTTAGCTATTTATTATATTATATTTTAATGTAATATATATTTAAAAATTATTAAACTAGTTTATTTATTTTTTTGTTTTTTAAAAAAACAACTATAAGAAAATTGTTATAAATAAAAATTATGCTATTATTTAAAAGACTTCAAACAATTATTATGTTAATTTTGCAGCTATGTAGTTTTACTTTTTAAAAGCATTTTTACGTTTTTTGTTAACTTATAAAGCTTAGTTTTAATTAATTAGCAAAATTAGCAACATAAAAATAAATAGTTTTATTTTTATTTTATATAAAGTTTAGCTAATAATTAGTAATACAAAAATATTATGCTAAATATAAGCATTTAATAGTAAAGCGCAAATTTTTAGCTTGTTAAGCTATTAAGCTTTTTTATATAAACGCTATAAGTAGTTTTATTTAAATTAATTTTATAAAGTTTTTTAATAAAATTAAAACTATTTTTAATGCTAATAGTATGCTTGTTTAACTATATTTAAAGTATAAGTTTTAAACTATAAATATATAGCTTAAAAAGCTGCTTTTATTTCTTTTAAGAAAAATATACGTAAAACTATATTAACTATTGCTAATAAGCATAAATAAAAGTATTTAATAGGCTTTTTTTAACATAAAAATGTTTTGTTTATAGCGTTTTTACATATAGCTTATTAATAAAACGCAGGTATTTTAAAACTTAAAGCAATAAGTGTAATTTTTATTACACAATTAAAAACAAAAAAATAACTAATTAGTATATATAATATAATTAAGCTTTAATTTATAGCTAAATTAATAATAAATTAGTACTATTTTGTTAGTTTAATAGCTTTGTTTTTTTTTTGTAATTTAAATGCTTTTTAAAATTTTTAATTGCTTTAAAAGCTATAATATTAGTAATAAATACTTATTAATTATACTTAGTTAACTAGTTTTTTTACTTAATAAAATAATATTTTTTTTATTATAAGTTATTTTACTTATTATATTTTTAACTTTTTATTTTTTTGATTTATTTTTAAAGTTTAGTATAAACAAACTATACTTATGTTTAGTTTTTTAAAGCTTAAGTAGCTAAATTAAAAAAACAAAATAAAAACAGCTATATTGTTTTAAAAAACTAATATAATATGCTTATAAACTAACTATAAAAAAAATTTAAAAAAGTTTAATAAACTTAAGCGTTAACTTTTTATTTTTAAACTTAATATTTTTTATTAATAGTACTACTAAGTTTTTAGTTTTAAAAGTTATAAGTTTATGCTTATTATTATAATGTTTTATATATTTATTAGTTATAATTTATTATTGCTTTGTTATTTTGTTTTTAATAGTTTATAATTTATTAAAACGTTTTTGTATAGCTAGGATTTTTTTTAATATAAAGTTATTTTTAATAAATAAATAGAATTTTAGCATATAACTATATAAAGCTTTAAAAAGTAATTATTTAGTTATAAAATTAATAGCAAAATTTATAGCAAAAAAAGCTTAAAATAAAAGTTAAAGCTAATTAGTTTATTTATTATTTATAAAGCACTTAAAATAGCTTTTAATTATTTAGTTTATTTGTTTTGTTTGTTTATTAGTTTTAAAATAAAATGCTACTAAAAGCTTTTGCTTAACTTTTAAATAATAATATAAATTAAACTAAAATTAGCTAGTAAAAATAGAGCTTTTATTAAAAATAATGCTTTTTAAGCTACTATAAATATATTTAATTTTATAATAAAATAAAACTATTAGCTTAACTAAAGTTATAATAATATTAACTAAAAATAAGTATATAAGCTTAATAAATTTATTTATAATAATAAAAATAATATTAATTGGTTTTTTTTTATAAAAAGTTTTTAATAAACTTATAATAAAGTTTATAAATAGCTTTTATATAAGTTTACTAAATATTAATAAAGTATTAAATTTATTATATTTTTAGTAATATTTTGCTTTAGTTTTAAAGTAAATTATATAGTTTTATATATATTTTTTAATATTTAGTTTTATATTGCTTTAATAAAACTTTTATTATAGCAGTTTTAAAGTGCAGCTTTAGCTAAAATGTTTAGCTAAAAAATTATTATAATATAGCTTAATAAGTTAAAAATGTATAGCTTTTTTAAAAAAAATATAAATTTTGTTTTTATAGCAAACTAAAGATTTTTTTATTAATTATTAAAGATTTATAAGCTTTTTTGCTTTTAATTGTTTTATAATTATATAGCATTTAAAGTTTTTTTTTTAAACTTTTTAAATAAAGTTTTTTAGTTTTTTAAAAGCTTTTAGATTTTTTAATTTTTTTAAACTTATAGCTATTTATATATGCAAACATATAACTACTTAAATAAAAAAAACTTTTTTAATAAATATAACTTTAAAATATAAAGCTTTAGTTTAAGCATTAAAATATAAATTAAAAACTTTAATTTATTATACTATTATAATTTTTCTTTTTAACGTTAAAAAAATATTAATATTATTAAGTAAAATAGCTATATAATTAAAATAGCGCAAAAAAAAATTAGCTTTATTTTTTTTGCTTATTTAATATTTAATAATAAAGTTAAAAAAAGCTAATAATAAACATTAATAAGCTTGCTTTTTATTAAGCTTTAATGTTTTTATAAACGCTTAAAAATTAGTATAATTAATTAATATTTTAACTAGTAAATTGCTTTTTTATAAATAATACTATTAGTATTTAAAGCAATTTATTATTGCAAATATTTTTTAGTTAAGCGTACTATATTATATTTTTTTTTTAAATAGCTTTTAAAAATAAAACATAACTAGTTTAAAAATGCTTTAATTATTTTGTTAAAATAAATTTTTTATAAAAGCTATTTTAAAGAAATCGGTTTTTAGTAATATTTGTTTTTTAAGGTTAAAATATATAAAAAAAATAGCTTGCTTAAATATATCCTAAAAGTTTTTAAAAAGTTTTCTTTTAAAATTATCTAAAAAAATTCAACCTTTTTTTATTTTTATTATATTTTTTTTTAAATATTTAAATAAAAGCATAGCAATATAAAAATACTTGTTTATAAAACAGCAATAAAAATTATAAAACTTTAAAAATTATTATAGCGCTTAATAAATATTTAATATAAACTATTATTAAATAATGTTTATATATAAAAAATTTATTTTAATTTTTTAGCTAAAAATAATATAACTTAAAAATTTAATTTCTTTTTAATAAAATTAGCATTTAAATAATTTAGCGTATAGTTTTACTTTTTATAGCTTTTTAATAATATTTTAAACATATTTTATATAAAAATTTTTATTTAGAAAAAAAATAAATATATTATTAAAATATGCAATACAAAATATATTTATTATATTATTAAGTGTTTTTTATATATAACTTTAAAAAGTAATAAAAATATTTAATAAACTTATAAATATAACTAAAAATTTATAATAGCTATAGCATATATAAAACGCTATTTTTTATTTATTTTTTTTTTAAATATATAAATAATAATAAGTATTTTTAAAGTTAATTTTGCTAAAAATCTTAGCTTTTAAAATTTTATTAAACAGCTTTAAAATAAGTAATAAAATATATTAATTTTTGCATATAATTTAATTAAGTTTTTTATAGTTTATATATAAATATAAGCTTTTATTTTTTTTAAGTATAAAAAGAATTAAAGCGTTAATAAAACTAGTAAACTTTTTAATTTTTTTTGCTTTTAGTATTTTATTAAGCTATTTTTATAGTTTTTTTAGCTTATTTTAAGCTAATAAATATATAAAAAAATAAAATATAACTGCGTTTTTTTTTAGCTTAATAGCAAAATTTTTTTGCTTTAATTATAGTAATATGTTTATTTTACTAGTATTAAAAAACTTAAATAAATTATAAAACTTTTTTAAAATTGCTATAAAATTAAAATAACTAAAGCTTTTTTTTAACTTTTTAAGCTATATAAGTTTAAATAATTAAATAATAACGTAGTAGCAAGCTTAGTTTTAATAAGCTTTTATAAACTTAATTAAGCTAAATATTTTTATTTAAAAGCAGTATAATTTAAAAAACTATTAATTAATGCTTAAATTTAATATAATTTTTTTATTTTTTAAAATAGTTTAAAATAGTAAAAAAAAGCTGCTTTTAAAGTAATAATTATAGTTAATAGCTATATATGCACGTTTAATTCTATAAATAATACTACAATTATTAGTTAATTTATAAACAACTTAATAAGCTTTATAAATAAAAAATTTATTTTTAGCAGCATGCTATAATATAAATATACAAAAAAATGCTTGTTATAATTTATAATAAAAAACAAAAATAAAATTAATATAGTTATATTTAGCGCATAAATTAAAATTAATATAAGTTTTAATAAGTAATTTTATAAAGCTAACAAAATAAATAATATAAAAAGTATAAAAACGGCATAAAATAAATATATAAAGTAATAACTTTAGCTTAAAACTTATAGCTAATATAATTAGTGCTAAGCTTATTATTTGTTTTTTAAGTTAAAATACTATAGCTTTTATAAAAAAAATATATAAAACTTCGATTGCTATTTTTAGTTTTTTTTATTTATATTTTAGTTTTTATTTACTTAAATTTCTTAAATAATTTGTTTTTAAGTAATATTACTATTATAACTAGTATAATTATTAAATTTATTATTTTTATTATTATTATTATTATTATTACCTTTAAGCTAAAAGTAATTAAAAGTAATATAGCTAAATTATTTATAGCTATAGCAAATAAAGTTTTTATAAAAGTTTAAATTTAAACTACTTTTATTATTATTTTAAAATTAATTTAAAAAAGTTCTAAAAATATAATAGTTCTTTAAAGTATAAATATTATTATTATTACTTTAGTTATTTATATATTTTTAGTTTTAATATTAGTTATAACTTTTAATATTATTATTTTTATAATATTAGTTTTAACTTTTATAGTTATTATTGCTTTTATAAAATCTTAGGTTATTATTATTATAGCTATTATTATAATTATTATTTTTGCAATAATAATTTTAATTATTAAAACTAATATTATTATTTTTATAGCTAGTATTAATATATTAATTATTAGTTTAGTTTTGCTTAGTATTTAAAATTAATTTATTAGTAGTTTAAATAATATTTAACTTTAGTTTTTTTTTACTACAGTTTAAGCATTATTTCTTAGTTATTAGTTTTTAGCGTTATTATATAGCATTAATTATATTAGCTTATATAGTTAGCAATAAATTATAATAATTTATTAGCTTTTGCTAAAATAATATATTTAGTTTTTAATAATATAACAAAGCTTTTTTGCTTTTATTTTAGCAAACATTTTAAAGTTTAATGCTAGCAAAATATTAATTAAATAGCTTTAAGTTTTAGTTAGCTTATTAACTTGCTTGTTTTAATTATATATTTATGCTAGCTTATAAAAAAACAAACTGCTTAAGCAAAGTTTTATGACACGGGACCATAGGGGCTTAACAGATCAATTGGTGGGTTTGCTATAAATGTGGCCTCTATAGGGTCCGTGCTTGGTGCTTAGTAGGCCTAACGGACCTGCTATCTAGTAGCAGCTGTAGCGTAGGGCTATAAGTGCGTTTTTGTGGGTACTACTTACAAGAAATGCACTTAGAGTTTTATATTTTTAATATTATAGTTGTACTTTTATAAGAAACTATTTTAAGTGGTGCTTTTACTGTTTTATTGCAAAGATTAGTTATTAAGTCTTTTTTTTTATTTTTTTAAAGTTGAGAAGTTTTTTATTTACTTTAGCAGTTTTTTTACAAAGCTGTTAGCATTAATATTATACTTTAAACTAATACGATTGCTGTTAGTAGCGCTTTAGTAGCAGCTTAGCTTTTGCTTTAGTACTTTATTAGACTAGATTTTATTCTATTATACCTTAAGCAGCAAATATTATTTATAGCTTATTTACTAGGTGGCAAGTATTATACGTGCTATTTATTTTATTTATATTTTATTTATACTTTTATTTTATTTATTTCATTTATAGCTTTAGCTGTTTTTATTTATTTTTATTTAGCACTTTTATAAAGGCTTGTTAGTAAGGTGAATTTAGGTAGCTTAAATACTTGCTTTATATAACACTACTGTATTTTAGTGTTACTTAGAAAGCAAATTTAGGTATTTAACCGAGTAATACGCAAACGTTGTAGTTATTTATACTAATACTGAACTTGGGTACGTGTTAAAACATAGAATTTTTTTTTTTTTTTACTTTATAATTACTTTATTATTATAAGGTTTAAATGCTTAGTTGTAATTTTTTAAGTAAACAATTAAAGCTATAAGCAGTTAGTTTTACTAATATATAAGGATACAAACAATTAATCTAACTGTTTAATTTATTTAATCGATTTATTTAATATAATAGCTAGCTTAGCTAAGCTAAAACTAAGCTACGAACTAACTTCCGAGCTAGATTTAGAACTAGAATACAAAACAAGCAGCAAACGGTTAAAAACTATGCAACCGGAACTAAATCAGCTAGCAAAATTCGGAAGCAATAAAAAAACAGTTGTATAGCTAAAAACTAAGTTTAACTCTAGTATTAAGAACTTAAGTAAAGAGATAAAAAATATAAAGGTATTAATAAAAAAAACGGATATTGCTATTTAAGCTTACTTAAATTTTTAACGAATAAACTATAAGATCTTTTTAGGTATTTTTTTTAATTTAGCATTAAATTAGCATATATTTTATAATATAAGCATAAAAACAATAGATTTAAACTTTTTAAAGGTTAAACCTTTAGATCTAGCTTTAAACCTTAAAAGCAAAATAAACCTAAAACTGCTTAAAACTAAAACAACTATAAACTTTAATTTAAACTTTAATTTTAATCCAAGTAATAATAGTAGTAGTAATAATAATAATTTATTAAGACTAAGACTTTTAGGACTACTAAAGTTACTTAACTATATAAAAAGAAATATACCTTATTTTTAAATTATAATAAAAAAAACCTATAAAATTAAACGAGAAAATATAAGTTCTTTTAACTTTAAGTATAATGACTTTAATAATATAGGCGTTATTATAAAAGGAAAAAACTTAGTGTTTACAAACGTTTATTTTTTTAGCAACAAAATAAAGTTATTTTTAGAAAACCTAACTACAAGCAGTTTTAATAAAGAATAAATCCTTGTTATGTTTTAAACTTTACTTATTAAACTTGCTGTTTTATAGTAAAACAATAAAATTACATTAAAACATTAATAAAAACTACGAAAAGCAGAACTAATTAAGATATTTAATTAGCTATAAAAGCGATTTGCTTTAGATGTAAGCATTATAACTTAGCGCTTTAAACAAATTATGCTTACGCTTAAAAACATTAAGAAAAACTAGCATAAGTTATTTTAATTTATTTAGTAGAAGTTATAATATATATAAGCAATAAGCATATTAACTTTAAATAATACAAATTAAAGAAGTATAATAACATAAATTAAAAACAGCATGTTGCTTAAAGTTAAGCAATTTATTAAACCCCTTTGTAAGAATTAAACTTTTAAAGAATATATATTATTGTTAGAAAAGTTATGGAGTAACCTTAATAATATAGCACGTAAAATACTTAGAGAACATAGTTGTAGTATTTTATATTATGCTGCAACTACGTTAATATAGTTTAAGTTTTGTAACGCTTAAAGGTACTATACTAAAAATGTACTTAAGGGTACTTTATATTTTGCTTTTTTATTATGCTACTAACTACGCAATAATTGCAACTGTAATAAACAAACACGTTTTAAACAAAACTTATATTAATATAGTTATAAGCATAACAAACAAAATTGTAGTTAAAACTGCAACTGAACTTACGGCTAACTACGAAAAGATAATCGTTGCAATTATTGTTAAAACAAGCGTAAAGGTAATTAAAACAAAAGGCATAATTATAATCATAATTAAAATTAAGAGAAAAATAAGCGTAACTATAACTAAAAGTAAAGCAACTAATATAACTAAGTGTATTTTGCTAAGAACTTTAAAGAAGCTAATAAAACAAATAATAATAAATATAAGCATAACATTAATATTAACAAAAATAAGTTTTTTTTAGGAAGTAAGTTTAACGTTAATATGTTATATAGTGTTTTAAATGCAGAACTTATTTATTATTATTGCTACGCTAAATTTAAATTAGTAAGCAACAAAGTTAAACATTAATATGCTTGTTGCATTAATATTGCACTAAAAACAATAAGCAGCTTATTTTTAATTAATTTTGTTAAATGTACTTGTAGTTATTATAACATTATGCTACTTTTTTGCAATTGCTTTTTTAAACATTTGCAATACTGCTTAAACGCAAAAAAAGGTATTATTATAAATTATAATGCCTTGTTAAGCAAATACCTAGGAAATGTTTTTTTAAACAAAGCAAAGAAAATGCATTCTTGCAATAAAACAAAAAAAAAGAATAATGTTTATAATAAGAACATACTAGTTAAAAAAGCTCCAATAATAGACTTAAAAGAAAACTTCTTGTATTTTAGTTATACGTATTTTTGTTTTAATATTTGAGCTTTTTTTACTAGGGAAAACATATAGGTATGCAGTAACCTAAGCATAAGTACTACAATAATCGGAAGAACGCTTTTTAATACTTTTAAATATACTGTGATTTTAAAACAAAGAACTTTAAAAGAAATAAAAAAAAAGAAAGTATAAGTGTTTAAATAAGCAAAGTTTGCATTTTACTACAAAAAAGAAAACAAAAAATATAAGCTTATTATTTATAAGTTTATTAAGGAAAAATAGGTTATAAAAGACTATTTAAAGCTTAAACTGCTAATTAGTAATAACTTTTTGTTGCTTTATAAAGCAATAATTTAATACGCTAATTGTAGTATTATTTTTATAAAGCTAAACAACTTTTGTATTAAGTTTAAAGCTTAATGCTAAAGTTATAAGTATATATGCTATGTAGTGTTAAAAAAAGATGTAATACTGCAAAAAGGAGAATTAGCGTACTTATATGTTAATTATAAACTATTGTTAATTAACTATAACTTTTGTTTTTAAGCTACAAATAATAATGTAATGTATACAGTAGTAAGTGCAAAAATGCTATACGTAGTACTAATTAAAAATATGTTTAAACATGTAGTTATAGTATAATGTAGCACAAAGCTAGAATTTATTGGAAAAAATAAAAATAGTGGCTTTATTTTTATATTTTAAAAAAAAGCAGTAAAAACTTTTGCACTAGTAGCTGCTACTATAAGCACTATGTTTAAAAAACTGCTAACTTTAAATATGCTAATAGCTATTAAACCTTTAGTAAATGTTGCATTAAACATTAAGTTTAGTATAACTTTAGTAATTAACGTAGTAGTAACAAAAATAGTTTTGCTACGTAAAGCATAAACTATAAAGGAAATAGCTAAAGTAGCAACTAATTACCTTAAGGTATTTATTATAAATATTTTAGTTATTAATGCAGTATATAGCATTATTTAAAATATATTTAACAGAAGTTTAACTAAAATAAACTTAAACATTTTTGTTCTTTAGAAGCTACTAAAGCTTAAGGTTTTAATGTATTTAATTTTTAGTATTAAAAAACCTACTAATTTACTTAAATAAATAACTAAAGAAAGGGTATATGTTTACTTTAAAGTGTTTTTTTTAGCTGATAAATTTTGTAATATTATATTGGCGTATAACATATGGACTAATAAAAGAATTATCTATGTGCTAAAAGATTAGCAAATAAAGGTACTTTTAGTGAAAAGCTAGCAAAACATAAAGCTAAACTTAAAATTGTATTTATTTAGTTGTAGAAACATGGATTTATTTAATAAGACTTATAATGCTTTGCATAAAAAAGAAAAAATAGTATAGGTTAATAAACCTATACTTTTTGCATACTTTTTGTTTGTTATATAACAAAAAATATATAAAAAAAACAAAAAGCAAGTAGTAGTAAACTTTAAAAGTTTTAATAAAGTTGTTATTTTTAATAGTTATTTGTTACTATTATAAGCTAATGTTATTAAAGCACTTAAAAGTAAGAAGTTTATTATAGTTATAAACATAACTGGTTTTTTTTATTAGTTTAGTGTATATTTAAGTTATAAAGACAGATTTACAGTTATTAGCTTTTAAGGATTAAAACAATTAATAGTTATATTTATAAGCTTTTATAATTTGCTAGCATATGTTTAATAGTATATAAACAAGTTACTATATAATTACAACTATTATTATAAAGCATTTATTGATAATATTATTATATATTTTAATATAGCTAAAGAACATAAGTAGTACTTGCATGCAATATTTGGACTGTTTTAACACAAAAGCATTTTAATGGCATTAAAGAAATTGTTTATTAAATATTTTTTTGTTAAATTATTAGGTTTTTAAGTGAACGCCTTTGGTTTAATAAGTACTAAAGAAAGATTGGCTGCTTTTTATAACTTGGTGTTTTTTGGGCAATTGAAGGCACTTAAACAATACTTAAGTACTAGCGGTTTTTTAAAAAAGCTTATATTGTATTATGCAAAAATGGCCGAACTTTTATAAAAATGGAAAATAGCTTTGTTAGCTAAAAGTAAACAGCTAAGCAAAGTAATAATAGGTAATTTTAGCAAACGTAAAGCATATTATTAATTAAAATACTACGAGCTAATAAAAGCTAAGCTAGCTTTATTTAAAGCAATACAGGATATAATATGCAAAAAAACGATTTTATATTATTATGACTTTAAGCGTACTTTGTTTATTTAATTAAATAAAGCAGTAGAACGTAGCTTTAGCATAATGGTTTTTTATTTGTAAGGCAACAACTGAAAACCCGGAGATAAAGTACTATTAATAGTAGTGCAGCTAGTAATATACTTAAGTAAATGTTTGTTAAACGTAAAAATGCAATATAGGCCTTTAAAATTAGAAATAGTATGTTTAATATAAGCTTTTAAAAAGCTAAGAACTATAATTAAATTAAGCGATTAAGTTGTAGTATTAACAAATTATTATTTAATAAAAGAAATAGTAGATTAAACTTTGCTTAATATTTTAGCTATTAATAGGGCAAACATTTAATTAGTTAACTTGTTAGTATATTTATTATAATATAAGCTACATGTTTATTATGTATTAGGACGTTTAAACCTAGTTTTAGATGCGCTTAGTTGCTTAAAAACTATAACTAATATAATAAAGGCCAATAAAAAGCTAAAACGCAATAATAATTTAGTTATTTTTAATACAGTTTAGCATATAACTAAGGTTGTTATAAAAGAAAACATAGCTACGCGTTTTAAGAAAGCATATAATAAGGACCTTAAGTATGCTGCAATTATTTTATTAATTTGTACTAATAATAAAAACGTTAAGAACTTTTTAAAGTTTAGTTATTTTTTTAAGCTGCAAAACGGATTAATTTATAACACGTACAATAAAGTGCGTTGTTTTTGTGTTCTTTATGGAATAATTAAGGAAATAATAACTATTATACATAATAATAAGCATTACTTTGGTGTATAATATATGCTACAAAAGTTAAAGCTTTATTAGATTTATTGCAAAACATACTTAGTTAAGCAATATATTAAGTATTATTACGCGTGTTGCTTTAATAAAACAAATAAACAGTTGCTAGTAAAAAGTATGCAACTTATTTGTTTAAAAGCAAAACAAGCGTTGCTTATGCAAACTATTGCTATTAATTTTATTTTAGCTTTTTTAATAGTAAAGTCTAAAAAAACACTTTAGCAACTAAGTAATAATAAGTTTTATTACTTAAAGTACAACTAGTTAATAATAGCATTTTGTTTTGTTTTTAAGCGTATATTGCTTATTTTAAGCAATAAGAAGTATATAGTAAAAAAATAAAGTATAGTACTTATTAAGCAATTGCTATTGTTTAATTAAGGAATACTAAAAGGTATTATTTTTAATTATAACTAAAAGTTTATATTAAAGTTTTAGCATAAGATTTAAAAAGCACTAAAAATATGTTTATTAATAATAATAGCTTACTATTTGCAAGCTAACGGACTTTTTAAACATAAAAACTAAACTGTTAAAATTATACTATGTTATTATTATTTTGCGCATTTTAAGGCTTGTTAGCTTAATATTATACTATTTTTGCAGTAGAACTTAAATGCAGCTTATTTAAAAGTAATCTAGTTTATACTTTATAAGCTACTTTTTGGGTTTAAGCTTTTTGGTGCGTTAAAAGTGTTAATTGATATAAATACTAAACGGTTTTAAAACATAAGATTTTTTTGCGAGCATTTGCGAAAAAATGTTTAATTAGCAATAGATTTTGCAGCAGTATGCAATAAACAGTATTATAATGTAAAACATTGCTACTTAAAGTTTGCTTTTAGTAATAAAGTATACTTCTGATTTTATTTAAGCTATTAGTTATTTAGCAAGCTATTTAAAAAGTACTTATAGTAATGTTTTAAGCTATAAATTATTAAGCAACAAGTAAAATTACTAGCGTACAAATTAAACTTTTTAAATAACTATTATATATACTTTATAATTTTAGTTAAATATTTACGACTTACTTTTAATAGTAAGGACTTTTTTTAACGTAATACTTTTTTACTTAAACTTATTAAAATAAACGAGGACTTAAGCAGTAAAAGTAATATATATAAAGTAAACATAGTTCTTAAATATTGTATTAATTAAAGAAAAAACAAGTTTAACTATTTAATTAAGTAAAAAAGATAAAGCTATAAATATAACATATAAATAACTAAGTTACAATTAAAGAATAGTAATAAGCTAATGCAAAAGTATTAAAACTGCAATAAGCTATGCTTATTAATAAGCACTAAAGCTTAAGCTAAAGCTAAAAAAAAAAAGCAGCTATAAAAGACTTAGCTAAATAAACTTATGCTTAAAAAGTTAAAAAGTTAAATTTATAGGTTAAAATAGTATAATATATATAACTAGGACTACTAAAAGCAGTAATATTTTTTTTAGGTGCTTAGCACTTAACATAAAACTATAAAGGCCTAGCAAATTAATTAGTAGGTTTGCTATAAATGTAGCTTTTATAAGGTCCGTGCTTAGTGCTTAATAAGCTTAATAAACCTGCTATCTAGTAGCAGCTGTAGCGTAAGGCTATAAGTGCGTTTCTGTGAGCACTACCTACAAAAAATACACTTAAAGTTCTACATCTTTAATATTACAGTTATACTTCCATGAGAAACTATTTCATTTTAGTTTAGTTTAAAAACATTTTTTAGTTAGTTTTAAATCGTTTTTTTTTTAAAGTTAATAACTTTTATAATGCTAATTAATAAGCATTTTTATAATCTTAGTTTATATTGCTATATATATATAAAATCTTGTTTTTATTGCAGCAAAATTTCTAATTAGCTTTTTTAAAAATAGTTTAAAGTTTTTTTATTTACTTTAACTAGCATTAATAAGTAAATTTTATACTAAAAAAGTCATAATTAAACTTTAATAATTAGCTAAAATCAACATTTTTAAATAAGTAGCATTAATAGTAATATAAGCAATTTTAACGTAATTAATATTTAGGTTTTTTTTAATTATGCTTTTTATTAAAGCTAAAAAATAAAAGATTATTATTATTACTAAAATCCTTATGTCTTTATTTTTAACTTAAGTTGCAAAATTGTTTTTTAAGGTCTAAAAAGTTCCTTTGTTTTTTTAAAAATATTATTCCTTAGTTTTTTCGTTTACTTAATTATAAAGTAAAAATAATACAAGCTATTTTTCATTTTAAAGCAACTTGTTTGCTTTTATTTTTTTGCTACATAACTTATTGCTTTAGCTTTTTAATTTTAGCTAAAAGCTATATAATCTATATTTGCAATAGTTAAATATTAGCACTTAAAGCACTAAGTAATTATTGTTTGCTTAAGCTTAATTTTAAAAATAATTTATGCTAAGTTTATCTTTAGTTTATTATTAAAATCTGTTCTAAAAAAAAGCTATTAAAAATAGCACTAGCTCGTATAATTAGTTAATATTTAGCTATTCTATAGTATAACAAAATATTATAAATAACTTTATTTTAAAAAGCTTTAAAATTGTTACAAAAAATATAAAGCATTAAAAGTTAAGTATAATAGTTAATATATCTCTAATTTTTTAGTAAGTATTTAATAAAACTAAAGCTTAAAAAAAAAAAGAAACTTTTATAAAATAAGTATAAAAAAAATATCCTATATATATATATAACCTATAATATATACTAAGGTACTTAAATAGCTTAATTATAACACTATTATAGCTTATAGTTTAAATAGTTTAAAAAAGCTTAAGCAAATTAAAGCAAAAAAACGTTATATAGCTAAAAAACAAAAATAGCACATTAAAGCAATATAGCTATTATTAATTGTTCTTTTAAAGTTTAATTAAAACGCGCTAAATATTTTATTTAAAGTTAATTTTTTTTTTCTAGCTTTAGCTAATTAAAATATTAACAGTAAAACTAATTTATAATTATTTTAGCAGTTTTTAAATGTTTTTTAAGTTTTTAAGTATTATTAGCATATAAATATTCTTTTTATTTAATAAAATACTTAACGTTATTATTATTTTAACAAAAATTTAGTATATTTTTAACTTTATAAATATTTTAATCTGTTTTTATTTTTAGTTATATTTTAATAAATGTTTTAATAAGTACTAGTTTTAATAAAAAAATGTAAAAAACAAAATAAATTTACATGTTTTTTAATAATAATAGTTTATAGTTAATAAATAAAATAATTTTCTTAATTTTAAAAGAGCTAAGTTTTTTAAATTCTAATTTATTGCTTAGTTATTTTGTTTTGATTTAAAAAATATTAATGTTTGCATTTTGTTTTTATTGTAGCAAATAAACCTTGGTTTTTTTTTTAAAAGCTAGTTTTTTAGTTCGTTTTTTGTTATAATATACTAATATCTATTGTTATAAAAACTAAAAATATAATTGCAGTTTAGCTTATAGCGTTTTAATTTTTATTGCAATAGTTTTTGCTTAAAATATTATAATTAAAATAATAAGTGCTTTTATTAATATTTTTTCTTGTTTTTTAATAGTTGCTTGCTGTTTATAAACGGCTTTATACAAAAATATGTTTATATTTTTGTTTATTAATATATTATATAAAATTTATACTATTAATAATAGTTTTACTTAATTATTTTATTAATAATTAATATAACTTTATAAATATTGTTTTAATATTTAGTTTAGTTTTTTTATTTGTTTATTAGTTTATAAATAGTAAGCAATTAAAAACTTTAGTTTAATACTAATAAGTTTAAAAAAACTAGTTTTAAACTTAAAAGTAAACAATTTATTTTAGTTTAAAACAATTTTTTTTAGTAACTTATGCTTATTTAAATATTAGCATATAAAAGCATACATAAATTGTTTAACTATTATATTTTTTTTAAATAATAAAAAATAAGCATACTTAGTAAATTTATTAATAATAACTTATATTTTATTATATTATACTTTTATAATTAAATTAATTAATAAAAATAATGCTATAATAAAATCTTAAGCAATAATATGCTATATTTATTTAAATATTTATATAAATTATAGCAATTTATAAAGCTTATATTAAGCTATTTTAGCTTTATTATAAATATTATACTTTTTTATAATAGATTTAATTATATTTTATAGTTCTAAGAAATTATATTTTTTTTATAGTTATTTAACTATTTTTATTGCTTTTTAGTATTTATATAATAAATATTCGTAAAACTTCTTAATAAACTTGTTTTATAAAAATTTTAATAAATAAACTTTGCGTTTATATATTAGCTTGTTATTTTTTAATTTTTTGTGCTTTTGTAGCTATGTTAACTTTTTTAAGTTATAAGCTTATTATAGCTATATATTCGTAAAGTTCTTAAATATAATTTTAACTTTTAAGCTTTTATTTTTTTAGAAATATAGCACTTAAATGTTTTTTTTTAAAACTTTAAATCTTTTTTAACTTTGTTAGCTTAATATATTTGCTTAAATGTTTTTTTTTTTTTTTTAATATAGCATATTTTAAAGTTAAATTTAAAAAAAAAAACTATTTAATTTTTATATTATTTAGTAATCTTTTACGTAGTTATAAATTTTATTAAGTTCTAATAATCTAAATAAATTTTAATTAGCTTTATAATTCTTATAAAAAACAGTTTTTACTTTTTAAGTGCTATAATAATTGCAAGCAGTTCTTTGTTATATATAAAGTATTATAATACTACATTTTATAGTGCTTTAAAGTAATAAGCTATTAAGTACTATTTTTTGTTGTTTTTTAGTTGTTTTAAAACTTTTATAATTATACTATTTAAAGCATTTATTTTTAGCTTTTTCTTTTTTTATAAATTAAGTAGTTTAACTATAAAGTTAAAAGTAACTTTTAGTTTTAGCTTTTTAAAAGCTTTTTAAGCTTCCTTTAAAATTAAAAAAAACTTTTTTTTATATTTTTTTTTTGTATATTTTATAAAATAAAACGTCATTTTTCTAAAGTTTTAAATTAACATTTAAATATAGTTTAAAAATCTTAATGCTTGTTATATATTTATAATAGTAGCTAAATTAAATATTTTCTAGTTTTATATTATATTAATTTTTAATTGTTAAATTTATATTTGTTTTAAAGTAATTATAAATCTTAAAAAATTAATTCTTTATATATACTATATATATTTTTTTGTATTAAGTTATAATTCTGCTTGTTTAAATGTTTTTAATACTTAAGTTACGTATTTTTTATGTTTTTTTAGTCTTTTAAAGTAAATCAAAATATTATTTAAATAAATAAACACAAATTTATTTAAAAACTTTCATAAAATTGTTATTATTATATGTTAAAAGCTAGCTAGTATGTTTTATAGTTTTTATAGCATAATTATATATTTATATAGTTTATATATTATTTATATAGCAGTTTTTTATTTTTTTTTTTTAGCTATTTTAATAGCATAATATTTATTTAAAATATTAACTACTATAAACTATTTTGTTTAGCTAATATTCTTTTTTGTAATTACTAGTAAAGTAAAAAAATATTTATTTGCAATAATAATTATGTTTAATAGTTAATAATTAATTATTATTTGCTATACTAGTTTTTTTTTTTTATTAATTAGTTGTTTTTTATTTTTTATTTTAAGTATTAGTACTATAATACTTGTAGCATACTAAAAAAGCAAACAAATTTTCAACTAGGCTATTAATTATTGCGCGACTTAAAAAAAGCACGTAAAATAGCTAAATAAGTTCTAAATATAAGAAAGCTTAGTTATTATAACGTAGCTAAAGAACTAATTAAGTTGTAAGCAGCTATAAAAACACAAAAACAAAGGCTTTTAAACATGGAGCAAAAACAGCTAAGCATTAATACTAGCTTTCTTTTAAGCTAAAAAAGGTTTATTATAACTACAAAACAAAAGCTAAAGCATTTATTATAAAGCTATTTGCTACTTATAGTTTTAAAAAAGTTACTTATTACGGGTTTATGTTTATAAACTTTAAAGTAAAGCATAATATAATAAAGTACTAAAAATAGCAATATAAAATTATAAACATAAGATTATAAAAATTAAAAGGCATATATTATAAAAAAGCAAAGCAATTAAGCAACTTTATTAAGCATTAAACATTAAAATTTTATTAAAACTTTTAGCTACTAAATATATAATAATGTTAACCTTTAAAGGTTACGTAAATACTTTTTAACTAGCTTATTTATATAAAACTTTTAGCTTTTTTATTTGCTGCAGCTTTTTTTGCTTTTTTAATTATAACTTAAAGTTATATATTAGCTATAAGTGCAACTTAAATATTTTTATTAATATAAAAATAGCATATAGCTATACAAACTTTAATAAACAATTAAAGTTCTTTATTAACTTTTTTAAGCTAAAAAATTATTAGTAGCACTTAAAATTAAAAGAACTTTAATAGTTAAAATAAGCATAAAGTAAAGCTTAAAAACATATAAACACTAATATAGTTAAAAATACTTATAAAACTATAACTGTTACTTTTAGTGCTTATTTTGCTTTTTTTGTATTATAAGCATTTAATAAACTTGCTAGTAATATTGCAAGCATAAAAATTATTAATGTTTTTATATAATTAACATAAAAAAAATAGCAATAAAAAGTATATAATATATTATTATAACATAAGTAATATAGTAATAGTATAGCTTAAGCATTTTAGCATGCTTAATAAATATAAATTTTAAAGCTATTAATAATACTTTAGCATAAAGTATTAAAGCATTTACTTTTATTTTAAAAATTAGCATTATAGCAAAAAAACATAATAATAAACAGTTATAAAAACTTAAACTATATAATAGCAAGCTATTAGTTATTTTATTTAGTACTATAAATTAAATAACTAGTAAAAACTGCAATAAAATAACTTATAACTTTAAATATATAAGCTTAATATTAGTTAATATATATACTTAAGCTAAGCTAGTTATAAATATATATTATAAAAAGCATAGTAGCTATAATAAAATAGATTTTTATATAATTATAACGTATTAATAACTAATTATATTATAAACTAAATACTTTAATATATTAAAGCAAACATAAGTTAAGCATATAGTACTAATAATAGTAAAAATAATAAAATTAATAGTTAAAAAAGAAAAAAATTAGCATAAATAGCTAAATAAAATAGCTTATTACTTATTGCTACTTTATATTGCTTAATATATAAGCTATTTATAAGCTATACTTATTTAATAAGCTTACTACAAAAAATATAAAAGCAGCTTAAAAAATAAATATATAAAAAGCAAACTAAAAAGTAATAAGCAATTAACTTTATTTATAACTTAGTTATAACTTAGTTATAAAAAAGCTAATATAGCAAAAAACTAGCAATAATGCTAAAATAAGCAAACTATAATATATTAGTAATACAATAAAAAAAAGTTTAAAAAAAAACTAAAAAAAAAAGCAGCATATTTAGCTAAATTAATGCTAAAACTAAAAAAACTACTATAAGTAACACAAAGCAAGCAGTAATATTAAAGCAAGCAAACTATAAAGCAAAAAAAATACAAAGAAAAAAAAACTACGAAATAACTATATAAAGATATATATACTTAGTTAATAGCATAATATAAATAAATAAATAACCTAAAAGCAAAAAAGTAAAAAGTAAAGCACTTAATAAAATTGTAGCAAAACTAATGCAACTTAAAAGTAAATATAAAATGTTTTTACTTAGCTACTAAAAAAAAAATAAGCTGCTTATAGCTTGCTTTTAACTTACAAGCATAGTTTTTACCTATATATATAAAAAATAAAAACTAGTATAGCTAATAAGCCGTTAGCTTAAGTAATACAATATATATTAGTACTATAAAGTATTTAGCAAATAACTAAAACTTTTTTAGAAATCTTTTTACTAAGTTTTTTTAAATATATTTTTATAAAACGTTTGTTTTGTTTAAGCTTATATAATATATTTAATAAAGCTTTAGTTAACATTTTTCTTTAATAAAAATATAATAGTTTTATAAGCTATATTTAAAAAGTTCTTTTTTTTTTTTTTTTTAAATAGTTTATAAAATTTATAATATACTTTTAGTATTTTATTTAAGATTTCTTTTGCAATTTTTCTAATTTTTTTGCTTTATTTTTTGCTTTTTTAATTAATAGTTTTTGCTTTTTATTAAATTAAAAGATTATTAGTTTTTAGCTATAGTATTTTTAAAATAATATTATAATTAAATATATTAGCAATATTTAATATAATTTGCTTTTTGTGTTTTTATATAAATATATTAAAAAGTTTAATTTTTTTAAGTATATAACTATTATTATAACTAAAAATGCTTTTATTAAATCTTTTAATTTTTTAAGATTTTTGCTTATATTTTTAAAAAACTTTATTTTGTTTTGCTATTTTAAATAAAATTATGTTAACTTATGCTTTTAAATTAATTAAAATATTATACTTTTTTCTTTAATATATAAGTTTAACTTTAAATTAATTTCTTTAGTTATTATATTAAACTTTACGTAAAGCTTTAGTTTTTTTAGCTACTTGCTGCTTTTTTAGCAAGTGCTTATTTTGTTTTTTGATTTTTTTTTGTAAAATGTTTAAATGCTTATTTTTTTTAGTACTTTAGATATTATTGTACTTTGTTTTATTTTTGCTTTTAGTTAAGCTTTAAATTGCAATTTTTAAGCTTTTTTATTTTTAGCAACTATTTTTTAGTATAATTATGCTTTAATTAGCTAGTAATATTTATAACAGTTATTTTTATATTTCTTTAAACTAATATTATAAATGCAATTAAAATTCTTTTTAAATGTTATAAATCTTTATAAATTTTTATAGTAAACTATAGTTATAATTAACTACTTTAATTTATAAAAGTTCTATATTTTTATTTTTGCAATTTGTTTAAAAAACTAATTATTTTTTAGTTTATTAAGTAAATATTAATAGTAATAATATATTATATAGCAATTTTATAATACTTTGTTATGTTTTAAATTTTTTAAGCATAAAATATTATTATTGTTTTTTATTATAGTTTTATTATAGTAATAACTTTTAGCAATTAATTAAATTATTAGTTTTAATTTTTAAAACATATTAATTTTTGCGCTAATTATTAATGCTTTTTTGTTTTATTGTATTTAAAGCAGTTTAAACTATAAAAATACTTCGTTTATTTTTATTAGTTCTTTTTTTATAGTATTTTTTATAGCTTTTAATTTTATTTATTTTTGCTTTAAAGTTTTATAAGTTTTGTTTTTTTAAGTTTATTTAATAACTAAATATTTTAATAGTTTATAATTAGTTTAATAATTATACTATTTATAGTTATAGTTTTGTTTTTTTAAACATAACTTTTTTTTAAGCTATATTTTAAGCTTTAATAGTTTAAAGTTTTTATAGTTTTATAAGTTTGCTAACTATATTAATTTATTATTTTTTATTGTTTGCTATTTTTAATTAAACTATTTTTTTAAGTTATATACTAAATAATTTTAATTGTTTATATAATAAATATATTTTTTTGCAATTTGTTTTAATAATTATAAAGTTTTTAAATAGTATTTATATGTTTGTTTATTTTAACTTATATAAATAAAGCATTTAAATTTATTTAATATAGCATTTTTATTTTAACTTAAAATAGTAACTTTATATTTTTGCTTTAAAAACATATTTTTTAAGTTGCTTTCTTATTTTTTGTTATTTTAAACTTTTATAACTTATACTTTTTTTTTAAGCTAAAAGATTTTTTCTTTTTTATAGCTTTTTTTTTTGTTTTTTTTCTTAAATTAGCATTATTTTTAAAAATATTTTTTTTTTCTATAATTATAACATTTAACTTTAAACATATTTTAAGGTTATTATTTTTAGACTTTACTAATTTGTTTAAATCTTTATTTAATACTTTTTTAAGTATTTTTTTTTTGTTTTTTTTAGTTCTTTTAGTTTTAAAGTATTAATTAAATAATTATTAATTAATTATAATAGCTATATTAATATACGTATTAATCTTTGCTAGTTTATTTATTTTGCATAGTTTATTTTAAACTTAAGTTTTAAGTTTACTATAAAATAAATAAAATAATGCAAGCTTAAGCAATTTTAAAATTATTATTAATCGTTTAAATTTTATAACATAATTTATTATTACTTTTGTTTGTTTTAAGCAATAAAGTGCTTTTTTTACATATTTTGCTTTTTAAATGTTTTTAAATAATGCTTTTATTTAATTTTTAAACTTAACGTAGTTCTTAAAAATCTTTTTTATTTTTAGCTTAAAGTTAATTAACTTATTAGCTTTTAAAAAATCTTTTAAAATAAGTTAAAACTATTTTAATACTTTTTTTAATAAAAATTATAAAATAATTATTACTTTTTAGTTTTTTTTTATAATAGTAATAAAATGTTATTTTAAATAAAGTTTAGCATAAATTAAAAAAGCTTTTATATTTATAAATTTATTATAAAGCTTTAAAGCAATAAGTTTAAAACTTTTAATGTTTAGCATTTTTAATATTATAAATAATCTTAATAATAAAAACAGCAATAATAATAAAAAATTAAGTTTTTTATTTTAAATTATTACTTTAAGTATAATAATAATAAAAATAAGCGTTAAGTTTGCTAATAATAATATTAGTATTAATTATAGCATAATTACTTATTTAAAGCTTTAATTTATTATTATAGTAATAATTATTACTGCTACTTTAATTATTATAGCTAATATTTACGCTAGTTTAAAAGTTATAACGCTTAATATTTAAGCTGCTCTTTAAGTTAAAATAACTGTTTTACTTTATAGCACTAGCATTAATATTAGTTCTTTTTTATTATTACTGCTTAACTTCTTTTTTTTTGCTATTGCTTTTCTTTTAATAAAAATAGCTTATAAAAGTACTAAAGTTTATTATTTTAATACGTTGCTAATTTTAAAAGTTTTTAAAATCCTTAAATTTAATTTTTAACTTTTTATTTTTAATAATATAACCTAAATTTAGTTTATTAATTATTAAATAAAGTTTATTTATATAATGCTATTTAGCATTTTTATCTTTTAAATATTTCTTTAATATATTTTTAAAAGTTTATTTTATAAACTATTTATTACTTAACTTTTTATACTAGTATTTATTTTTGTATACTAAGTTTTATTAATTAAAAAGCTATTAAAATATAATAAACTTATTATATATTAATACAACAGGTTTGCTTTTAAGGTTTTAATTTGCAAGTAATAATAAGATTTTTAGCAATAATTTATTAAAAAGGTTTTTAAAGTACTTTTATTACTATACATTAATAAAAGTCTTAAAGAATTAAAAGTAATAAGTGTTTTAATGCTTAGCAGCTATAAAAAAATTAATAGCTAAAGAACTAAAACTAAATAAATAACTAAATATAAAAAGTACATAATTATATAAACAAAAAAAACAATAATAGTAATTTATAAATGTTGCTCTTTTTAATAAACTTAACGTTATATTGTTTTAAATTTAAAGCTTAATAAACTTAACGCTTAAGTTTGTTAAGTTTAAAGCTTAATAAACTTAACGCTTAAATTTATTGAATTTATGCATTAAACCTTTATAGTAGTTTAAATATATATTTTTTTAATAAATAAAACTTCTTTTATGCATGCTTTTTTTATATATAGCCTTTTAACCGGCCTAGTTAGCCCATTTTGTAACATTAATAAATTATAAACTATTAAAAACAAAATAACAAAGTAATAGCAAATTATAACTAATAAATATATAAAACACTATAATAATAAGTATAAACTTATAACTTTTAAAACTAAGGACTTAATAGCACTATTAATAAAAAATATTAAGTTTAAAAATAAAAAGTTAGCGCTTAAGTTTATTAAACCTTTTTAAATTCTTTTTATAGTTAGTTTATAAACATATTATATTAGTTTTTTAAAACAATATAGTTGCTTTTATTCTGTTTTTTTAATTTAATTACTTAAGCTTTAAAAAGCTAAACATAAATATAGTTTGCTTATATTAAACCTTAAAAATAAATTAAAAAAATAAAAGGTTAAAAATATAGTAAGTAAAATAACTTATAATAAAGAAAAATATTATTTTATTAAGTAAAAAAGCTAGCTAACTAAGTATAATTAATAAATACTTACTATTAATATTATAGCTTTTAAAGCAATTAAAAACTTTAAAAAGCGCTTAAGTTATAAAAAAAAAGCAAAGCTATTAAGCTAACAAAATAATATTAATTTATTATTAATTTAGCTATAAACTAAAGCTTAATTGTGTTATATATACTAATTAGTTATTTTTTTATTTTTAATTACATAATAAGAATTATATTTATTGCTTTAAGTTTTAAAATACTTGTGCTTTATTAATAAGCTATATGTAAAAACGTTATAAATAAGTTATAAAATTTTTATAAAAAGGCCTTAAAATATTAATTATATATTGTATTACTTAGGCTAATAGCTTATTAACTATGCTAGTTTTTATTTTTTATATAAATAGGTAAAAACTGTGCTTATAGGTTAAAAACAAGCCGTAAGCAGCTTACTTTTTTTTTAGTAACTAAGTAAAAACATTTTATATTTACTTTTAGGTTGCACTAGTTCTGCTACGATTTTATTAAGTGTTTTGCTTTTTACTTTTTTGCTTTTAGGTTGTTTGCTTATTTGCATTATACTATTAACTAAGTATATGCATTTTTACGTAGTTACTTTATAGTTTTTTTTTTTTCGTATTTTTTCTGTTTTATAGTTTGCTTGCTTTAGTATTACTGCTTGCTTTATGCTACCTATAGTAGTTTTTTAGTTTTAACACTTATTTAGCTAAATATATTGCTTTTTTCTTTTAGTTTTTTTTTAAACTTTTTTTTATTATATTACTAGTATATTATAGTTTGCTTGCTTTAGCATTACTACTAGCTTTTTATTACACTAGTTTTTTTATAACTAAGTTATAACTAAATTATAAGCAAAGTTAATTGCTTATTATTTTTTAGTTTATTTTTTATATATTTATTTTTTGAACTGCTTTTATGTTTTTTGTAGTAAGTTTACTAAGTAAGCATAGCTTATAAATAGCTTATGCACTAAGTAATATAAAGTAGCAATAAATAATAAATCACTTTATTTAGCTATTTATGCTAATTTTTTCTTTTTTTAACTATTAATTTTATTATTTTTACTATTATTATTACTATATGTTTAATTTATGTTTGCTTTAATATATTAAAGTACTTAGTTTATAATATAATTAGTTATTAATATATTATAGTTATATAAAAATTTACTTTATTATAACTATTATGTTTTTTGCAGTATATATTTATAACTAGCTTAGCTTAAATATATATGCTAACTAATATTAAGCTTATATATTTAAAATTATAAGTTATTTTACTATAGCTTTTACTAGTTATTTAATTTATAGTACTAAATAAAATAGCTAATAGTTTATTACTATATAGTTTAAGTTTTTATAACTACTTATTGTTATGTTTTTTTGCTATAACGCTAATTCTTAAAATAAAAGTAAATGCTTTAGTGCTTTATACTAAAGTATTGCTAATAGCTTTAAAATTTATATTTATTAAGCATGCTAAAATGCTTAAGCTATATTACTACTATATTGCTTATATTATAATAATATATTATATATTTCTTATTGCTATTTTTTTTACGCTAATTATATAAAAACATTAATAACTTTTATGCTTGTAATATTATTAGTAAATTTATTAAGTGCTTATAATGCAAAAAAAGCAAAATAAGCGCTAAAAATAGCAGTTATAGTTCTATAAGTACTTTTAACTATATTAATATTTATACGTTTTTAAGCTTTACTTTATGCTTATTTTAACTGTTAAAATTCTTTTAATTTTAAGTACTACTAATAATTTCTTAGCTTAAAAAAATTAATAAAGAACTTTAATTGTTTATTAAAGCTTGCATAGCTATATGCTATTTTTGTACTAATAAAAATATTTAAGCTATATTTATAGCTAGTATACAACTTTAAGTTGCAATTAAAAAAGCAAAAAAAGTTGTAGCAAATAAAAAAGCTAAAAGTTTTATATAAATAAACTAGTTAAAAAGTATTTATATAACCTTTAAAAGTTAACATTATTATATATTTAATAGCTAAAAGTTTTAGTAAAATTTTAGTATTTAGTGTTTAATAAAATTGCTTAATTGCTTTGCTTTTTTATAATGTATACTTTTTAACTTTTGTAGTTTTATGTTTGTAATTTTATGTTGTTATTTTTAATACTTTATTATATTATGCTTTACTTTAAAGTTTGTAAACGTAAGCTTATAATAAGTAGCTTTTTTAAAACTATAAGTAGCAAATAGCTTTATAACAAATGTTTTAGCTTTTGTTTTATAATTATAGTAAACCTTTTTTAGCTTAAAGAAAAGCTAGTATTAATGCTTAGCCGTTTTTACTTTATGTTTAAAGGCCTCTGTTTTTATATTTTTGCAGCTACTTATAACTTAATTAGTTTTTTAGTTATGTTATAATAGCTAAACCTCTTTATATTTAGAACTTATTTAGCTATTTCACGTGCTTTTTTTAGATTGCGCAATAACTAATAGCCTAATTAAAAGTTTGTTTGCTTTTTTAGTGTACTACAGATAAAAATATTAATTATTAAACTTTAAAACATTTTTATGTTAAAAAAGGCCTATTAAATACTTTTATTTATACTTATTAGCAATAATTAATATAGCTTTGCATATATTTTTTTTAAAAGAAATAAAGGTAGCTTTTTAAGCTGCATATTTATAGTTTAAAATTTGCACTTTAAATGCAGTTAAACAAACATACTGCTAGCGTTAAAAATAGTTTTAATTCTATTAAAAAACCTTATAAAGTTAGTTTAAATAAAGCTACTTATAATGCTTATATAAAAAAGCTTAATAATTTAATAAGCTAAAGATTTATGCTTTACTATTAAATGTTTATATTTAATATAATGTTTTTATATTATTAATTGTTAGCTAAACTTTATACAAAATAAAAATAAAACTACTTATTTTTATGTTGCTAACTTTGCTAATTAATTAAAACTAAGCTTTATAAGTTAATAAAAAATATAAAAATGCTTTTAAAAAGCAAAACTGCATAGCTATAAAGTTAATATAATAATTGTTTAAAGTTTTTTAAACAATAGCGCAATTTTTATTTATAATAACCTTTTTATAGTTATTTTTTTAAAAAACAAAAAAATAAACAAATTAGTTTAATAACTTTTAAATACGTATTATATTAAAATATAATATAGCAAGCAGTTAACTTATTAATAAAACTAATTTAAAATAAATATAAATTAATTTATAAGCTTATATAAAGTATAGCTATTTATATAGCTTATATAAGCTATTATTTTTAAGTTTTTAAATTTGCAAACTATATTTAAAAGTAAGCTATTTTTTAGCTAAAATGCTTTTTTAAAACGCTTAAAATAAAGCTAATATACTAACAAACTACTTAAAACTATTGCTTTTTTAATAGTTTTATACTTTTTGTTTTTAGCTTTAGTAATTTATTTATAAAGTTTATAAACAAAAGTTATAATAAAAATAGCTTAATGTTTAGCTAGCATAAAAACTTTAACATTTATATTAAAATTAAATTTATTTTTTGTATTATTTATATTAAAATTATATAAGCTAGCATTTAAATTTTTATTAAAATTTATAAAGTTAAAATTATTTTTATTTTTATTTTTATTTTTTTTTTATAACTAATAAAAAGCTTAATAATGTTTAAATCTTTATTAAAATTAAAGCTATTTTAAGAAAAAAGCAAACTACTAAAGTTTTTATTTTTATTACTAAAGTTATTAAACTTTTAGCAAAAAAGTTTATTAAAGTTTTGTTTTATAGTAAAATTAAACTTATTTTTAAATAAATTTAAGCATAAAGCAAGTTGTAATAATTTTCTACGTTTATATTTATAATTATAGCTTTAATTATAACTATGTTTATATATACTACCTTTAACTACTGCAAGTTTAAACAGCATAATTATAATACAAATAATAATTAAAAGAAAAGCAAAAGAAATATAAAATAAGTATAAAAATAGCAGTAAGAAAATATATAGCTAAAACTAATTGTTTAATAATAGCTAAAAAAAAAAAAAAAAAGAAAAAAAAAAAAAAAAACATATAACAATAAAAATATAAGCATAAAACCTGCTATAAATATAGCACAAAACAAACATAACTTAATATGTAAACATAAGCATAAATATATAAATACTTTAACTATTATACTATATAAGCATTTTATTTAATATATTATATTTATGCTTAATTACTTTATACTATTTTATTTTATTATTTATACTTAAAATTAATTACTTTAATTAATTTTATTTATATATAAGTTAAGAACAACTTAATTAAAAAAAAGAAAGTAGTTATTATAACTAAACTACTTAAGTACTTTAGCATATATTATAGGTTATATATATATATAAAATATTCTTTTTATACTTATTTTATAAAAGTTTCCTTTTTTTTTCAAGCTTTAGTTTTATTAAATACTTATTATAAAACTAAAGATATATTAACTATTATATTTAACCTTTAATGCTTTATATTTCTTGTAATAAAAAAATATAATGCTATAAAGCTAAAAAAACTTGCTGTTATTAAAACTTTTTAAAAATTGCACAACTATTTTTATAAGATTATATTTTACTTAAAAACTAATGCAAAAGTTTTTATAGCTTAGCTAAATAATAAATTTTTAGCATTACTAAATGCTTAATTAACAAAATAAATAGCATATATAAAGACTTTTAATTTTATACTTTATTATATGCTAAAAAAAAAATATATAGCTATTAATAAGCTTTTTAAAAAAATTTTTAAGCTATTAAATAAGTTAAATAATTATTAAAAAAAAAATATAAAAGATTTTATTAATTTTTAACTATATATAATAGCTATTACTATTATATATAAAAAATTAAGCAATTAACTAATTAAAAGCTTAATATACTAAAGAATAGAATTTTTGTTATATTTAAAAAAAAATTAAAGCAAAAAAAGCAAGCAAATTGCTAAGTATTTTGTTTTTAGGCAAATTTTAAAAAAACTTATAACAGAAAAAAAGCAAAGTTACTTTAGAAAAAAAGCTTTTAAATTTTTTATTAACAAGTTTATTTTTTAAAAAAAAGCAAAGTTTAAAAAAATGCTAAAAAAAATCATTAATAATAAAAAAACTTAAAAAGCTTTTATTAAAAAAAACTATAAAAAAATAACATATAAAAGCTAAATATTTATAACTTAGTAAATAACTTAAAAATATTACTAAAAAGGCTTTTATTAAAATATTTATATTATAATTACTAGTTGCTTTAATTGCTAAAAATCTACTAATAGTAAAAAAACTAAAAAATACTGTTTTAATTACTTTTTAGATTTTTTAGTTTTTTAAGTTATAAATATATAAATTATGCTATTAAGCAATAAATTTAAAGCTATTATAAAAGTAAAATGTAAAATAACAACTTATTTAAAAGCTAAGCTTTTAAAACACATAGATTTTTTAAAAATACTTAAATTTATTAAAAAGAAAATCGTGTTTGAATACAAAGTTCTTATTAAAATTAAGTATAATAATAGCTTTAAATTTAAAAAAAAAATAAAAAGCATAGTAAATATTTTAAGCTATAAAATAAACTATAGTTTAGCTTATTATTTTTAAGCTTAAAGCTTTATTAAAAAAAATTATAAGCTAATAAAAAAAAGCTTTATATAAATAATAAATAAAACTAAAAAGAATTAGCTAAAATACTTAAACTTAGTAGTATAAGCAAATTGCATTTTTATGCATTATTATAGCTGCAGTTTATATAAGCTAATATATAAAAAAATGCTAATTTTGCTAGTAAAAAATGTAATATTAATATAAAAAGTAATTAAGTAACAAAATATTGCTTTTTATAAAGATTTTATTAAAGCTAAAGTTAAGCAGCTAAAACGTTATAATTAAGATATTATAAAAGTTAAAGCAATTATAACTAAGAAAAAAAAATTAGCTATAAAAGCTAAATTTTAAAAAAACGCTTATAAAATTAAGTAATTATTTAAAAAAAGCTTTTTTGTTTTTTTTTATAATATTATACTTTTAATAAATAAGTTTAACAATAAAAAGTTGCTATATAAATAAATTAGCTTTTATAAAGTTAAAAAAAATATTAATTATAAGTAATATTAATTAGTAAAACTAACTAGCAAAAAATTAAAAAAGTTATTTTTTTTTAAAAAATTAAAGCAATTTATATAAAATAACTAAAAGTACTAAAAACTAAAGAATTTTAACTTTAATGTATAAATTATTAATACTATAGCTATTTATTAAAAACTAAACTAAAATAATAAAGCTTTTAATAATTAAAGCTATAGTAATTAAGCTATAAAAAGCAAAAAAAATATAATAAGTTATAAAAGCTTTCCAAGTTTATAAAAGCTATAATATAACTTTTAGCGCTTTAAATATTTTAAGTACTAAAAAATATAATAGCTTACTTTATTTTTTTAGCTATTATATTATAAAGCGCTTTAAAAAGTAATAACTAACAAAAATTAAAGCAATAGATTTTTTTTTTTTTACTTTTTGTTTTTTTACTAATTGTTTTATTTTTTATTTTTACTAATTATATAAGTTTATATAATTAAATTATAATATATAAAACCATTTTTTTTTGCTTAAAACTAAGCATATTTTTTATAGCTTTTTTTTTATTAGTTTTATATTTGTTAGTTTTATAATAGCTAGTTTATTAGTACTTTTTTTATTATTATGCTAAAAATATAAGTTTTTATTTTATTTTAACGTTTTTTAAATAGTTAAGCAGTTTAGTTTTAATATAAATTATTATTGTTTTTTTTTAAAAATATATAAAAACAAAAAAAACAAAAATAAAAACTGCTTATTAGTTTTAATTATCTAAGTTTATTTTATTGCATTAATGCTTATATATAAGTTTTTTTATTTTTAATTGCTTTATTATTTTTATTTAAAACTAAACAGCTTTTTTTGCTTTTAGTTTAAACTATTTAATATTTAATAAAAATTTTAAAACTGCTAAAAAGCAAAAAACATTATTATTAAGCTTTAAAAAGTTATTAGTTTATATTTTATATGCTTAAATTACTAGTAATAATTTAAAGCTATTATTAAGCAATAATAAGCATTTAATAAAACAATAAACGCTTAAATAAAGTTTAAAGCAGGCTTAGTAAAAATAAAATCTTACTACAAAAAAATAAGCAGAATTATTTAATTATATAAAGCTAAAGAAATAAAAACTAAAAAAAAAACGAAAAGAAATTTAATAATTTAGTATTAATAATTCTTATTTTATATATTTTTGATTTTTTTATTGCAGAAGTTTTATATATTTGTTTTTATAAATGTTATAGTTTAACTTTTTATATAATAACTATTTTTTTTTTATTTATTATGCTTAAGAAAAAATCTATAAAATATGCAATAAAAAAAAATAATTGCAAATTGTATTAAAAAAAGCATTACTATATAAGCAAATCGTTTAATTTTTTTATTTTATTTTATTTTATGTAATTTATTTGATTTATTTTTTTGGCTATTTCTTTAAACATTTAAGCGTTATATTAACTTTTTAAGCAATACTAAATTATTGCTTATTAATATTATATTTAATAAGCTAAGCAATAAAATTAGCTTAAAAAAAACGCTTTAATTTGCGTTTTAACTTAGTTTTTTTTTTTAGTTAAGCAAACAAAAGTATTTTTAATTAAAACTATTTGTTTTTTTAAGTTTTTAAGCATAAAATCTTTTTTAATTGCTATAGTTACTATATTAGCTTTAAAATATTTAGCTATATTGCTTTTAAACTTATAAAATAAATAATTTTATAATTAAATAATAAACGTATAATTAATATATATATTAAACCTTTATTTTAAAATAGTATAACAAAAAAAAAAAAAATAAAGCTTTATATATTTTTTGCTTTTAGCTATTATTAATAACTGTTTGTAATGCTTATAAAGTATAACATTTTATATTTTAAATAGCTATATAAATATAGCTATAAATTAGCAAAAATTATAAAAAATCTAATATATATATTTGCTTTAAGAACTGCTTTTAGTTATTTTTATATATAATAAGCAAAATTTTAAATGCTTTTGCTTTTTTATTTAACTAAAGCTAGCTTAAATATATTAATTTATATAATATATATAAAAAAAATTATAACTAACTTTTTATTAAATATATTTATTACTAGTATTACTACTAAAAATTTTGATTTATAAATAGCTTAATGCTTAGTTATATAAAATAAAAAAAGTTAGCTAAATAAAAAAAATAAAATTTAAAAAAAAAAAAGCATATATATTTTGTTATTTATTAATAAACTTAATTTCTTAAATATTATAAATGCAACTATTTATTAGCTAAGCAGTATTAATTTCTTAAATATTAATTAATTGCTATAATGCTTTTTAATTATTTAAAACTTTATTAATAATAAAAAAATCATTTTTTAAGTGCTTAGTTAAGCAAGTATTAATTGTGCTACTTAAGAATAAAGTTTTTATAATAAAAGCGTAAACTAAATAATTTAAAGATTTAAGCACTAAGAAAAAAAATTGCAAAAAAAATCTAAGCTTTAAAACTATTTAAAAAAAAACAAATTAAAAAAAAAAACAAGCTTTTTTTTTATATTTACTAAAGCTTAAATTATTTACTTTGCTATTAATAGCAATAAATGTTTAAAAAAAATAAGTTATAAGTATATTAAAAAAGAAATTAAAAAGTAACTACTTAATTAACTAAAACTATTTTATTTGTTTATTTTTTAATTAATATTAATATAAATATATAAAAAATAATTATTATAAAAACATTTAGCAATTAATAATTTATTTTAGCAATAAAATAATTAATTAATAAATTAAAAATAATATAATAAGTTTATAAAAAAAAGGTATATTAGTTTAAAAATATATATTTTAGCTTTTTTTTTATTATATTTGCTTTATTAAATTTTTTATTTATATTTAATTTTGCTATTTTATTTACTTAATAAGTTTTAACTTTTTATATTTAGCATAAATGCTTTTAGCATTTATATTTAGAAAATCTTGCAATTATTAAAAAATAATAACTTAAATTAGCAATTAAAAATATTAAACTATATATAATAAGTAATATTAATATTAATATTAATATTTTAGATTTTTTATACTATTTGCTTTTATACTTTTAATTTATATTAAAATTTTTAACTTGTTTATACTTTTTATTTAATTATAAAACATAGCAAAAAGCATATATATGCTTAAATATTATTAAAAATTACTTTTATTATACATATATGCTTTTAATTATTATATTTTTTATTTTTAAAAAAGTTATTAATACTACAAATTAGCTAAAAATAAAAGCATTTTTTTTTGAAAGTTTTAAAGGGTTAATACTTAATATTAAAGCATATAAACAATTAGCACAAAAAATAGCAAACTTTAAAAAAAAAGCAAAAAAAAAAAAAAATAAGCATATATATATAAACTTAATTGCTAATTATAAAAAGCTTTTTTTAAAAAACTAAAAGCTTTTTAAAAATAGCTTTAAAAAAAAGCTAGTAATTATTAAAAGTTTAAAGTATAAAAAATATTTAGCTTATTAGCTTTTTTTATAAATTAAAAAACTAAATGCAAAAAATGTTTAGTTAAAAAATATACTGCTTTTTTTAGTTAATGTTTTTTTAAAGTTTGTTTTAAAATTTTATTTTATATAAAAAAAAGTAACTTTTATAAAAAGTTTGTTTTTTAAAAACTTAAAAAAAAAAGAAAAAATAGTACTAAAAAAGCACTTTAGTTATACATTTTTTAAAAATAGCAAAACTTACTAAAACTTATTTTTAAACTTAGTTTAATAAATATAAAAAAAAGCAATATACTTAATACATAAAAAGTATTACAATAAAAAAGCATTAAAATATTAGTAGTTTATATTATATGTAATTTTAATAGAAGTTTTTTATATTTTTAACTTGTTGCTTAATAAAAAAACGCTTAATTTTTAAAAAAAAGCTTTTATAACATATTTTATTGCATAAAACTGCTTAATAAACGTAAATAAAACGTTACTTTATATGCTTAAACTAAAAACTAAATATTTAAAAGCATTTTTATAAGCTATAAGCTAAATATTAAAATTTATAGCTATAAAAAGTTTTATAATATTAATATAGTACTTATTTAAAATTAAAAAATACTATAAAAATAATAATTTTTGCTTTAATAAGTTTAATATTATATTTATAAAAGATTTAATAGTTTTAGTAATAAAGCTAAAACTATATAAAAAATAAAAACTTGTAGTATAAAAACTAAATATTTAATAGTTATTATTTATAAAATTTCTAAAAAAACTGCTATTAAAAAAAGCTTTAAACAATTATTAAAAAAATAATAATATAAAACATTTTAATAAACTAAAGCTTTATAATAAATAAAAGCTAGCTTATTGTTTTTTACTAAATAAAGTTTTAAAAATAATATATAAAAATAATAAAAAATAATAGCTAAAAACTTTTTTTTTAAAATAATAAATAGCTGCTAAAAAAACTTACTAATATAAACAAAAGTATTTAAATCATTAAAAAAAGCTTACTATTTATAGCTGCTATAAAAACTTTTATAACGTAAACATTATAAAATAAAGAATTAAAGCTATTTATATTATAAATATTTTTATAAAACTAAACGCTAAAAAATAACTGTTATAATTAAGCTACTTAAGTACTTTAGCACATGTTATAAGTTATATATATATATGGGATATTTTTTTTATACTTATTTTATAAAAGTTTCCTCCTTTTTTTAAGCTTTAGTTTTATTAAATATTTACTATAAAACTAAAGATATATTAATTATTATATTTAACTTTTAATGCTTTATACCTTTTATAACAATTTTAAAGCTTTTTAAAATAAAGTTACTTATAATACTTTGTTATACTATAAAATAGCTAAACATTAACTAACTATATAAGCTAGTGCTATTTTTAATAGCTTTTTTTTAAAACAGATTTTAATAATAAACTAAAAACAAACTTAGTACGAATTATTTCTAGAACTAAGCTTAAGCAAATAATAATTACTTAGTGCTTTAAGTACTAATACTTAACTATTGTAAACATAAATTGTATAGCTTTTAGCTAAAATCGGAAAGCTAAAGTAGCAAGTTGCGCAGCAAAAAAATAAAAGCAAATAAGTTGCTTTAAAATTAAAAATAGCTTGTACTATTTCTACTTTATAATCAAGTAAACAAAAAAACTAAAAAACAATATTTTTAAAAAAACAAAAGAACTTTTTAAACCTTAAAAAACAATTCTGCAACTTAAGTTAAAAATAAAAATATAGAAATCTTAGTAATAATAATAACTTTTTATTTTTTAGCTTTAATAAAAAGCATAATTAAAGAAAACCTAAATACTAATTACGTTAAAATCGCTTATATTACTATTAACGCTATTTATTTAAAAATGCTAATTTTAGCTAACTATTAAAGTTTAACTATAACTTTTTTAGCATGAAATTTATTTATTAACGCTAGTTAAAGTAAGTAAAAAAACTTTAAACTATTTTTAAAAAAGCTAATTAAAAATTTTACTGCAATAAAAACAAGATTTTATACGCGTATAGCAATATAAACTAAAACTATAAAAATGCTTATTAATTAATATTACAAAAGTTATTAACTTTAAAAAAAAAACAATTTAAAACTAATTAAAAAGTATTTTTAAATTAAACTAAAACTTTGCTTAAGTAGTTTGCTTTTTTATAAGCTAATATAAGCATATAATTAAAACAAGCAAGTTAACAAGCTAACTAAAACTTAAAGCTATTTAATTAATATTTTGTTAGCATTAAACTTTAGAATATTTGCTAAAATAAAAGCAAAAAAGCTTTATTATACTACTAAAAACTAAGCGTACTATTTTAATAAAAGTTAATAAATTATTATAACTTTTTATTAATTATACAAGCTAATATAATTAATGCTACATAATAACGCTAAAAATTAATAACTAAAAAATAACGCTTAAACTGCAATAAAAAAAACCAAAGTTAAATGTTATTTAAACTATTAGTAAATTAACCTTAAATACTAAGCAAAACTAAACTAGCAATTAGTATATTAACACTAGCTGCAAAAACAACAATACTAGTTTTAATAACTAGAACTATTATTGCAAAAACAATAACTATAATAGCAATTGCAATAATAATAACCTAAGATTTTATAAAAGCAATAATAATTACAAAAGCTAAAACTAATATTATAAAAGCAATAATAATAAAGGTTATAACTAGTACTAAAACTAAAAATATATAAATAACTAAAGTAATAATAATACTTATATTTTAAAAAACTGTTATATTTTTAGAACTTTTCTAAATTAACTTTAAAATAATAATAAAAGTAGTTTAAATTTAAACCTTTATAAAAATTTTACTTGCTATAGCTATAAATAACTTAGCTATATTACTTTTAATTGCTTTTAGCTTAAAGATAATAATAATAATAATAATAATAAAAATAATAAATTTAGTAGCTATACTAGCTATAATAATAATACTACTTAAAAATAAACTATTTAAAAAATTTAAGTAAATAAAAACTAAAACATAAATAAAAAAAACTAAAAATAGCAATTAAAGTTTTATATATTTCTTTTATAAAAGCTATAGCATTATAACTTAAAAAACAAATAATAAGCTTAATACTATTTATATTAGCTATAAGTTTTAAGCTAAAGTTATTATTTTATATACTTATTTTATGCTATTTTTATACTTTTTATACTATTTATTTTATTAGCTTTATAAAACTACTTATTAAAACTTATATTAACTTTAATTTATGCGCTAAATATAACTATATTAGTTTTATTTTTGCTTTTTATTATAAATTATAGCAAGTATTTTTTTATATACTTATATTATAACATGCTATTAAAAGTAAATTTTTTACTTATAAAGCTTATTAAATTATTTATAAATTAACTAATAGTTATAGTATTATTTGCAAAATTAAGCATGCATATATAACTATTAATTATAATTATTGCTTTAAAAACAGCTTTTTTTTATTATTTTAAACTACTTTAAAAAATAAAAAAATTATATTAAATTTAAGCACTAATTAATGGTTTTTTAAATTATGCTACTTTTAAATAAAAATACTTAGCTTAACTAAGTTTATAAAAGCTTGCTAAAATTAAGCTTGCTATTATGCTATTATTTAATTACTTAAACTTATATAGCTTAAAAAGTTAAAAAAAAGCTTTAATTACTTTGATTTTATAGCAATTTTAAAAGAGTTTTATAATTTATTTAAGTTTTTTAATATTAGCAAAGCAAACATATTACTATAATTAAAGCAAAAAAACTTTGCTATTAAACTAAAAAAAAACGCAGTTATATTTTATTTTTTTATATATTTATTAGCTTAAAATAAGCTAAA
>MU400763.1:0-52125 GCA_022578965.1 Xylaria sp. FL1777 | reverse complement strand
ATTAAAATAGCTATATTTAAACATAAAAAGCTTTATATTATTTAAATATTTAAAAAAAACTTTAAAAATATTACCTTAGTATAAATACTAAGCTAATATGGACTAATATTAAGCTAGTATTAGTTTATATTAGCTTAGTATTTTTTTAGCCGGATTAATACTAGCTTAGTACGAACTAATACTAGCCTAGTATTTTTTTGGCCAAACTAATATTAGCTTAGTACGAACTAATACTAGCTTAGTATTTTTTTTCCTGGATTAATACTAGGCTAGTATTAGTTTATACTAGCCTAGTATTTTTTTTTTGGACTAATACTAATATTAGCCTAGTATATACTAGGCTAATATTTGGACTAAAGACTAATTTATTAACCTTGATAATAATTTAAAGCTGCTATTTAGTAAGAATAAGCATTTAATAAAACAATAAATATTTAAGCAAAGTTTAAAGCAGGCTTAACAAAAATATAATTTTATTATAAAAAATTAAATAAAATTATTTAATTATATAAAACTAAAAAAAAAACAAAAAAAAATTTAATAATTTAATATTAATAGTTTTTATTTTATATATTTTTAAGTTTTTTATTATAAAAGTTTTATATATTTACTTTTGTAAATATTATAACTTAACTTTTTATATAATAATTATTTTTTATTTATTTATTATATTTAAAAAAAAGTTTGCAAGCTATATAATAAAAAAAAAATTACAAATTATATTAAAAAAAGCATTATTATATAAGTAAATTGGTTAATTTTTTTATTTTATTTTATTTTATATAATTTATTTAATTTATTTTTTAGCTATTTTTTTTAAACATTTAAGCATTATATTAATTTTTTAAGCAATACTAAATTATTATTTATTAATATTATACTTAATAAACTAAGCAATAAAATTAGCTTAAAAAACACGCTTTAATTTGCATTTTAACTTAGTTCTTGTTTTAATTAAGCAAACAAAAGTATTTTTAATTAAAACTATTTATTTTTTAAAGTTTTTAAGCATAAAATCCTTTTTAACTATTATAATTATTATATTAGCTTTAAAATATTTAGCTATATTACTTTTAAACTTATAAAATAAACAGTTTTATAACTAAATAATAAATATGTAGTTAATATATATATTAAACTTTTATTGTAAAATAATGCAGCAAAAAAAAAAAAAAAAAGGTTTTATATACTTTTTGCTTTTAGCTATTATTAATAATTATTTGCAATGCTTATAAAGTACTATATTTTATATTTTAAACAGCTATATAAATATAGCTATAAATTAACAAAAATCATAAAAAATTTAATATATATATTTATTTTAAGAACTGCTTTTAATTGCTTTTATATATAATAAGCAAAACTTTAAATATTACTGCTTTTTTATTTAGCTAAAGCTAGCATAAATATATTAATTTATATAATATATATAAAAAAAATTATAACTAATTTTTTATTAAACATATTTATTATTAGCATTATTACTAAATATTTTAATTTTTAAATAGCTTAATGCTTAATTATATAAAACAAAAAAAATTAGCTAAATAAAAAAAACAAAATTAAAAAAAAAAAAGCATATATATTTTACTATTTATTAGTAAACTTAACTTTTTAAATATTATAAATATAACTATTTATTAGTTAAGTAATATTAATTTTTTAAATATTAATTAATTGCTATAATGCTTTTTAATTGTTTAAAACTTTATTAATATTACAAAAGTTTTTTTTTAAATGTTTAATTAAGCAAGCATTAATTATGCTATTTAAAAATAAAATCTTTATAATAAAAATATAAACTAAATAATTTAAAAACTTAAGCACTAAAATAAAAAGCTATAAAAAAAGTTTAAGCTTTAAAACTACTTAAAAAAAAACAAATTAAAAAAAAAAACAAGCTTTTTTTTTATATTTATTAAAGCTTAAATTATTTATTTTATTATTATTTATAATAAATATTTAAAAAAAAATAAGTTATAAATATATTAAAAAAAAGTTAAAAAATAACTACTTAATTAATTAAAACTACTTTATTTGTTTATTTTTTAATTAATATTAATATAAATATATAAAAAATAATTATTATAAAAGCATTTAGCAATTAATAATTTATTTTAGCAATAAAATAATTAATTAATAAATTAAAAATAATATAATAAGTTTATAAAAAAAAAGTGCACTAATTTAAAGCTATATATTTTAGCTTTTTTTATTATATTTGCTTTATTAAACTTTTTATTTATATTTAACTTTGTTATTTTATTTATTTAATAAGTTTTAACTTTTTATATTTATTATAAATGCTTTTAGCATTTATATTTAAAAAATCTTGCAATTATTAAAAAATAATAACTTAAATTAGCAATTAAAAATATTAAATTATATATAGCAAATAATACTAATATTAATATTTATACTTTATATTTTTTATATTATTTGCTTTTACATTTTTAATTTATATTAAAATTTGTAATTTATTTGTACTTTTTATTTAATTATAAAATATAACAAAAATATATATATACTTAAATATTATTAAAAATTGCTTTTATTATATATATATACTTTTAATTATTATATTTTTTATTTTTAAAAAAGTTATTAGTATTATAAACTAGCTAAAAATAAAAGCTTTTTTTTTTAAAAGTTTTAAAAAACTAGCACTTTATACTAAAACATATAAATAACTAGCATAAAAAATAGCAAATTTTAAAATAAAAGCAAAAAAAAAAAAAAAAAACATATATATATAAACTTAACTACTAATTATAAAAAAGCTTTTCTTTAAAAACTAAAAGCTTTTTAAAAATAGCTTTAAAAAAAAGCTAATAATTATTAAAAGTTTAAAATACAAAAAATATTTAACATATTAGCTTTTTTTATAAATTAAAAAACTAAATGTAAAAAATGTTTAACTAAAAAACATACTGCTTTTTTTAATTAATGTTTTTTTAAAGTTTGTTTTAAAATTTTATTTTATATAAAAAAAAATAACTTTTATAAAAAGTTTATTTTTTAAAAACTTAAAAAAAAATAAAAAAGTAATACTAAAAAAGTATTTTAGTTATATATTTTTTAAAAACAATAAAACTTATTAGAACTTATTTTTAAACTTAGTTTAATAAATATAAAAAAAAGCAAAATACTTAATATATACAAAGTATTATAATAAAAAAGCATTAAAATATTAGTAGTTTATACTATATATAATTCTAATAAAAGTTTTTTATACTTTTAACTTGTTGCTTAATAAAAAAGCGCTTAATTTTTAAGAAAAAGCTTTTATAATATATTTTATTATATAAAACTGCTTAATAAACATAAATAAAACACTATTTTATATGCTTAAACTAAAAAGCAAATATTTAAAAGTATTTTTATAAGCTATAAGCTAAATATTAAAATTTATAGCTATAAAAAGTTTTATAATGTTAATATAGTATTTATTTAAAATTAAAAAACATTATAATAATAATAACTTTTGCTTTAATAAATCTAACATTATGTTTATAAAAAATTTAATAGTTTTAGGAATAAAGCTAAAACTATACAAAAAATAAAAACCTATAATGCAAAAACTAAATATTTAGCAGTTATTATTTATAAAATCTTTAAAAAAACTACTATTATAAAAAGCTTTAAACAATTATTAAAAAAATAATAACTTAAAAAATTTTAATAAGCTAAAACTTTATAATAAACAAAAACTAGCTTATTATTTTTTGCTAAGTAAAGTTTTAAAAATAATATATAAAAATAATAAAAAGTAATAACTAAAAACCTTTTTTTTAAAACAATAATTAACTACTAAAAAAACTTATTAATATAAACAAAAATATTTAAATTACTAAAAAAAGCTTGCTATTTATAGCTGCTATAAAAACTTCTATAAAATAAACATAACAAAATAAAAAATTAAAGCTATTTATATTATAAATATTCTTATAAAGCTAAACGCTAAAAAATAGCAAAATAAGCACAAAATAAAAGCTTTATTAAATGTATTGCTTTAGTTATATATAAATAAAAAAACTAAAACTTTAAAAATAAATATTAAACTTAAATATTATTATATAGCTAGTTTATAAAAGATTTTTTTATAAACTAATAAAACGTAAAATAAGCTATACTAATTATTAAAACTTTTTAAATAAAATATTTTATAATAAAATATTGCTTAAATAATTACTAAATTATTATTTTTATTAATATTGTTTTAAAAGTAGCATATATTTTAAACTTTAAGCATGCTATTAATAAAAATAACAAACAAGTTTTCTAAAAATTACAAAAATATTAAACAATAAAGCACCTTAATATAAAGGTTACATTAAGCTATTTTATACTTTTTTGCTTTTACTAGCATAATAACTATATATGTAGGTTTATTAAAGCCTTATATTTATATTATATGTTTTATAACCTAATAAGCTAATATTTAAAAAAAAGTATTAATAATTAAAAAAGTTATAAATAGCTTATTTAATTTTTAAAAGCAAACTTTAAAAAATATTTTAGCTTTAAATTTAGGGTTAAAAAATTAGTACTTAGTATAAAAACTAATTTTAGTAGTACTAATTTAATATTAGTACTACTAAGTATTAAACTAAATTAGTATTTAGTAGTACTAAAGACTAATTTAGTAGTACTAAAAGTACTAAAAGTATTAATTTTTAAGATTTTTAAAAAGAAAAAAAAGGGTTTTTGTTAATATATTTAATTAAACCTTTAGAAATAAATTTAGAAAAAATATATTATTATATAAAACTATTAAAGGTATAATTTATACTTAATTATATATAAGTTATATAATAATATATATTAAATTAAGCTATAATATATTAAAAAACTAATTAAAAATTACTTTAATTTATTAAAAACTTAAATTTTTAAAGATTTTTAAATAAAAAAGCTAATAGTTTATTTTATTTAAAAAGAATTATTACTTAATACTTAATAATTTATTGTTTTATAATAGTTTTTATTTAAATTTAATTTAAAAAACATCATAAAACATTATTAAATTACTTAAAACTTATTATATAAAACATAATAATATTTATTAAATTAAAAACAATTATTGTTTTATTATTTTATTATACAAAAAAATATTTATTTCTTTTAATATTATTATATTTTAGTACTTTTAGTACTTTTAGTACTATTAAGCTAGTATTTTTAATATTTAGTATTAGTATTAATATTACGTAATATTAAACTAGCTTAGTATTAGTACTAAGTAATATTAAACTAATTTAATATTAATAGTATTAAATACTAAATTAGTAGTACTAATTTTTAACTTTAGTAAAAAGCATTGTTAATTTACTAGCAATAATTTAAAATAAATGCTTTAAACATATAGCTAACACTTTTAAAGTAACTAAAATAAAACATTTAAAAACTAAAATAAAATTTTTTTTTATTAACTTATATTTAAAGAGGATTAGCTTAAAGGGGTACTTTGCGTTTTAAAGGGTATTTAGCTATAAGTTGCTAACGTGCTAGTATAATTAGGCTAAGGAGTTATTACCGCACTTCTTAAACTAATGCCCTAAATATAACAGCACTTATAGCACACTAAAAAAGCAAACAAATTTTTAACTAGGCTACTAGTTATTGCGCAACTTGAAAAAAGCACATAAAATAGCTAAATAAGTTTTAAATACAAGAAAGCTTAGCTATTACAACGTAGCTAAAAAACTAATTAAGTTATAAGCAGCTATAAAAATATAAAAACAAAAGCTTTTAAACATAAAGCAAAAATAGCTAAGCATTAATACTAGCTTTTTTTTAAGCTAAAAAAAATTTATTATAACTATAAAGCAAAAGTTAAAGCAGCTATTATAAAGTTATTTGCTACTTATAGTTTTAAAAAAGCTATTTATTATAAGCTTACGTTTATAAACTTTAAAGTAAAACATAACACAATAAAGTACTAAAAACAGCAATATAAAATTATAAACATAAAACTATAAAAGTTAAAAAGCATACATTATAAAAAAGCAAAATAATTAAGCAACTTTATTAAGTACTAAACACTAAAATTCTACTAAAACTTTTAGCTACTAAATATATAATAATGCTAACCTTTAAAAATTATATAAACACTTTTTAACCGGCTTATTTATATAAAACTTTTAGCTTTTTTATTTGCTGCAGCTTTTTTTGCTTTTTTAATTGCAACTTAAAGTTGCATACTAGCTATAAATATAGCTTAAATATCTTTATTAATACAAAAACAGCGCGCAGCTATATAAGCTTTAACAAACGATTAAAATTTTTTATTAACTTTTTTAAGCTAAAGAATTATTAGTAGCACTTAAAATTAAAAAAACTTTAACAGTTAAAATAAGCATAAAATAAAGCTTAAAAACATATAAACATTAATATAGTTAAAAGTACTTATAAAACTATAACTATTACTTTTAGTGCTTACTTTGCTTTTTTTGTATTATAAGCACTTAGTAAACTTGCTAATAATATTGCAAGCATAAAAATTATTAATATTTTTATATAGTTAGCATAAAAAAAATAACAATAAAAAGTATATAATATATTACTATAACATAAGTAATATAATAATAATATAGCTTAAGCATTTTAGCATGCTTAATAAATATAAATTCTAAAGCTATTAATAATACTTTAGCGCAAAGCATTAAAACATTTACTTTTATTTTAAGAATTAGCATTACAACAAAAAAACATAACAACAAGCAGTTATAAAAGCTTAAACTATATAATAGCAAACTATTAGCTACTTTATTTAGTACTATAAATTAAATAACTAATAAAAACTGCAGCAAAATAACTTATAACCTTAAATATATAAGCTTAATATTAGTTAATATATATACTTAAGCTAAGCTAGTTATAAATATATATTATAAAAAGTATAATAGCTATAGCAAAATAAATTTTTATATAACTATAATATATTAATAACTAATTATATTATAAATTAAGCACTTTAATATATTAAAGCAAGCATAAGCTAAGCACATAATAATAATAATAATAAAAGTAATAAAGTTAGTAATTAAAAAAGAAAAAAATTAGCATAAATAATTAAATAAAATAATTTATTATTTATTGCTACTTTATATTGCTTAATATATAAGCTACTTATAAGCTATGCTTACTTAGTAAGCTTATTATAAAAAACATAAAAGCAGCTTAAAAAATAAATATATAAAAAGTAAACTAAAAAATAATAAATAATTAACTTTGCTTATAACTTAGTTATAACTTAGTTATAAAAAAACTAGTGCAGCAAAAAGCTAGCAGTAATATTAAAGCAAGCAAACTATAATATACTAGTAATACAATAAAAAAAAATTTAAAAAAAAACTAAAAAAAAAAAGCAGCATATTTAGCTAAATAAGTACTAAAACTAAAAAAACTGCTGCAAACAGTATAAAGCAAGCAGTAATACTAAAGCAAGCAAACTATAAAGCAAAAAAAATACAAAAAAAAAAAAACTACAAAGTAATTACATAAAAGTATATATACTTAATTAATAGCATAATACAAATAAGCAAACAACCTAAAAGCAAAAAAATAAAAAGCAAAACACTTAATAAAATCGTAGCAAAACTAGTATAACCTAAAAGTAAATATAAAATGTTTTTACTTAGCTACTAAAAAAAAAGTAAGCTGCTTATAGCTCGCTTTTGACTTATAAGCACGGTTTTTACTTATATATATAAAAAATAAAAACTAGTATAGCTAATAAGCCGTTAGCCCAAGTAATATAATATATATTAACTTATATTTTAGTAGTAAAACAGCAGTTTGCAAGTATTATATAAAAAGCTTAGCAGTTAAAAAGTTAATTTAAAAAGCAATAAAAAAATTAAAACTTTTATTTAAAATATAAAAGCTTAAAAAGCTAAAAACTAAATAAAAAGCAAGCTTATAAGCAATAATAAAAGCATAATTAAAAAAGATTTAATGTTAGCTTTAAACTTTTAGCAAAAAAAGTAATTAAAAAAAAAACTTAAAATTACACTAAAAAAAAAATAAGCAAATAAAGCTAAACTAAAATAAGCAGCAGTTATTTAATAATAGCTAAGTAAAAGCTAAGCAAAAATAAAGGTTTTAAAAAGTATAACAAATTACTAAAGCATAAAATAACTATAATAATATAAATGTGCACTAAAAAAATAAAGCTAAAAGTGTTTTTATATAAAAAAAAAGTTTTAAGCTTTTTTATGCTTTTTTACAAATATGCAAAAAAAGAAAAAACATTTTAATATATAATTTTACGTTATAACTTATTAAAAAACAAAAAAAAGCAGCTATAAAAAAGCTTTACAGCTAAATTACTATAAACTAATAAAAATTTATAACTAGCAGGGTTAAAAATTAGTACTACTAATTTAGTATTTAGTACTACTAATACTAAATTAGTTTAGTACTGCTTAGTACTAATACTAATACTAAATACTAAAAATACTAGCTTAGTAGTACTAAAAGTACTAAAAGTACTAAAATATAATAATATTAAAAAAAATAAATATTTTTTCACTTAATAAAATAATAAAATAATAATTGTTTTTAATTTAATAAATATTATTATGTTTTATATAATAAGTTTTAAGTAATTTAATAATGTTTTATTATGTTTTTTAAATTAAATTTAAATAAAAACTATTATAAAACAATAAATTATTAAGTATTAAATAATAATTCTTTTTAAATAAAATAAACTATTAGCTTTTTTATTTAAAAACTTTTAAAAAATTAACTTTTTATTAAATTAAAGTGATTTTTACTTAGTTTTTTATATATTTTAACTAGTTTTTTAATATATTATAGCTAAATTTAATATTTATTATTATATAAGCTATTTATAATTAAATATAAAAAATACCTTTATTGGTTTTATATAATAATATATTTTTTTTAAATTTATTTCTTAAGGTTTAATTAAATATATTAATGAAAACCTTTTTTTTTCCCTTTAAAAAAGTTAAAAATTAGTACTTTTAGTACTTTTAGTACTACTAAATTAGTCTTTAATACTACTAAATACTAATTTAGTTTAGTACTTAGTGGTATTAATACTAAATTAGTACTTAAATTTTAGTACTAATACTAATATTAATTTAGTACTACTAAAATTAGTCCTTATACTAAGTACTAATTTTTTAACCTTAATAACTAGCTATAAAAAAACTTAAAGCTGCAAATATTATTATAAAATAATTACTAGCTATTAATAAAATAGCAATATATAATAAAGCAGTTAAAATAAGAAAAAAAAAAAAAAAGCAAGTAATAAGGAAAAAACTAGCAAAAAAAGCAAAAGTGCTTTTTTAAAAGTTTTAAAAAATAAAAAAAAAGCTTTTATATGCTTTTTAAAAAAGCAAAAAGTTTAAAAGCTTTAAAAAAAGTTCTTTTGCTTTTTAATTATTATTTTTTATTTAGTAAACTAGTTAATAAAAACTAATTATTATAAAGTAAAAAAACTTTAAAGTAATAGTATAAATATTGTTATATAAAGTTTTTATTTAGCTTTTTATATAGTTTTACTTATAAGTACACAAGTAAAAAAACTGCGTTATAAAATAATATAGCAAGTTATTAATAATAATAATTATATTTTTAACTTAAATAATTAAAAATATGCTTTTAGTTATAATTTTATAAAAAATATAGCTAATTTGCTTTAAAAATTATATAGTGTTACTACTATTAGTAAGCTATAAATAAACAACTTTATTAAGTATTACTTAAAGCTTAAAACACGTTATATATATTAATAAAATTATTAAAAAGCTTTATGCAAAAATCTTGCTATAATAAACATGTAGTTTAAGCGTTATATGCATATAAAAACGTAATATAACATTAATAATAATAATATATAAAACTTTAATAAAACTAGGTTTATAATAAGTATTATTTTAAGATTAATAATAGTTATATATGCTAATTAACATAAAAAATAAAAAATAGTATAGCTTAGCAATAAAAAATAAGCAATAATAATTAAAACGATTAATTTAGCTAATATATTTATTTTGCTATTTATTATTTTTTAAAGCGTATATTACTTTTAATATTAGTATAAAAATATTAACTTTTTATATAACTAAGTATTAAATACTAGTTTTAATAAATAAACTAATAATATTATTATGTTAAAATAAATAAAACATTTTTATAATTTTATTAAGTTATTATTAAAAAGCAAATATTAAATATTAATATTAAATTAGCATAAAAGTTATGTTTTAGCTAAATTTAAACAATATTACAAAAATTACTAAATTATAACTATTGTATTACTTTTACATTTATTATATTTAATTTAGCTACTTAATATTAAGCTTTATAATATATTAAAGCAAATATATAATTATTAAATATTAAAATTTATTAAGTTATATATTAACTATATTATTAAAGCTAAATTTTTTATTATATTTAAAAAAGCATATTTAGCTACTTTTATAAAATTAAACATTTAAAGAAAGTTTAAAAAGTTAAAATTAATTTTTTTTAATTTTTAAGCAATAATTTTAAAGCTAAATATAAAAGTATAAACATTATTACTAAAATTAAAAGCTTTTAAGCTTTTTATACTTTAAGTTGCTTAAATGCTAAAAACTTTAATAAAAGCAATCATATAATTAATTTTAATTAAAAAGTAAATCTTTAATTATTAAAAAAGCTTTTTAATTAAAATTAATATAATAATTAATTAGCTAATAAAAGCAAATTAAATATTAGCGCATTAATTTATTTTTATTAATAAAAAGAACTGCATTTTTTAAAAAGCAAATAAAGCATTTAGCAAGCGCTAAAAAAAAAAAAAGCGCTTATAAAATAAAAAAAGTTTAATTATAAAAGGGCAATTAATATACCAGCATAAAGAATTGATACACCGGCATGACCTTACACAGGCATGACTTTTTCAGGGGTTTTTATTGGCTGAAATTGGGGCTTGCCAAGCAAAACCTCCAGCGTTAACCCGTACAGCTCACTAACCCGCGCGCAAGGGCTACAATGGCTGCCAAGGCCGCAAAGGCTGCAATGGCTGCAATGGCTATATACGCAAGGGCTACGAAGGCTATGATGGGTTGGCTACGAAGGCTATGATGGGTTGGCTAGGTTGGCTGCAAAGGCCGCGATGGGTTGGCTATGATGGCCGCGATGGGTTGGCCGCGATGGGTTGGCTATGGTGGCCGCGATGGGTTGGCTATGATGGCCGCGATGGGTTGGCCGCGATGGGTTGGCTATGGTGGCCGCGATGGGTTGGCTATGATGGCCGCGATGGGTTGGCCGCGATGGGTTGGCTATGGTGGCCGCGATGATTTGGCTGCAAAAGCCATGATGGTACTGCATGCACTAACAATTATTTTTTGGGCCAATGAGAGGGCTAGAAAAGTCATGCCTGTGTAAGGTCATGCCGGTGTATCAATTCTTCATGCCGGTATATCAATTGCCTATAAAAGATGCTATAAACTAAATTTCTTAAAAGAATATAAAAGCGCTAATATAGTTAAAAAAATCGAAAAATCATAAAAGTAGCAAACAAAGTGCGCTATGTTAGCATTAATATAAATAATATAGTAATATTAGCTATAATATAAAAACTTATAAAAAAAATATAAATTTAATTATAAATTTAAAATTTAATTAGTTTTTAATAAAAAATTTTATAGTTATAAAGTTATTAATAATTAAACTTGTTATTATAATAAAAAATAAATAACTTGCTTAAATAAATAATTTATATATAAACTATATTATATAAAATATTTTTTTATATATATTTTATTAAAGTTTTTTTTTAAGCTTTAATTTTATTAAATATTTATTATAAAACTAAAATATATTAATTATTATATTTAATTATTAATATTTTATATTTTTTATAATAAAAATTTATTTTTATGTGTTTATTTATAATTAATTAAAGTGCTTAAAATTATAAAATATATAATTAACTTTTTTAAAAAAAAAACTAATTATATTAAACTATTACGTTTTTTTTATTGTTTTATTTTATTTTATTTATTATAACATTAATATAAAGTTTTTTTTTAATTATTTTATAATATAAAAAACTTTTAATTAAAGGTGTTTTAAGTTAATAATAAAATTTTTATTATTATTAGTTTATATTTAATATAATTTTGCTTTAAAAATTAATAAATAGCTTTTTAATAATATTTATTTATATTTTAATAAATTAAATATTAATATAAAAATAATATTATATATAAAACTTATTATAAAAATTAACTTTTTTAATATTATTTTAATAAAAAAAAATTTAAAAGCATTATATTTTTACTTTTTAAACTTTTAAATTATTTATATATTTTAAATTATTTTAACATTTTAATTTTATATGCTTATTTATAATTAATTAAAATACTTAAAATTATAAAATATATAATTAACTTTTTTTTAAAAAAAACTAATTGCATTAAGCTATTGCATTTTTTTTTTTTTTGTTCTTGATTTTTTATTTTATTTTAAGTGCTTTAAACTAAAAACATAAAACAGCGGGCTACGCTTGCTGCAAGCTATAACTTACCCCTTTCGAGAGCCTATATAGATATATTTGTAGGTTTAAGGCCTACGTTTTATGTATTCTAGTCTAAGGCACCTTTATTAATTTTCGAGCTAAAGTTTACTTTGCATACATATGTATACTATTTATACCTATAGATTATTTGTTAATAAAACTTAAAAAAAACAATTATAATATTGCTTAGAGCTTTTTATAATAATGCTTATATTTAGCGCTAACTTTATAATTAAAATACTTTATTATGTTATAATATTTTAAGCTTAAATAGTTAAAAGTTAAGCTTTATTTGTTAATTTATTAACTAGTGTTATTTTTTTACTTTATTATAAAACTACAAACTTTTAATAATTCTAGCTTTAGCTTAATTAATAGTTGCTTTTTAAAAAAACTAACAGCTTTAAAACTTTTAAAATTTATTAAAAAACTTAGCAAACTAAATAAATTAGCTAATAATGTAATATTAAAGCATTTATTTAGCAACTATATTTAATATTTTATATAGTATATTTTGCTGCAATTAAAACATAACTAATAGCATATATTAAAATATAACTTTATATAAGCTATTATTAATATTATTTTAAATTGTTATTAATTTAACAAATTATATAAGCTTAAGCTTAAAGCTAAGCAAGTTAAGTTAATTTAGCATATAATATTTTGTTATAATAATACTATATTAATAGTTTAAACTAGTTATAAAAAAAGCATTATATTATAAACTGTTTTAGTTATTATATAAAGTATAATAACTTTATAGTTATGCTTATTAAAACAATTAAAATATAATTAGTTTAACTTAATTGCTTAAATTTTTAATACTTATTTATTATTAATAATAAATAATATAACAAAGGTTAATTAGTACTACATAAATAATTATAAAAGTATGTTTTTATTGTTTAATAAAATAATGCTATATAAGCTAAATTAGCTTTAAAACGCTTTATATATATTATTTTTAAGCTTAAATAAGCTACTTAAAAACATTTTATTAATTTGTTTTATAACTTTTTGTTTAACTAAAAAATTGCATTTATAGCTATTAATAAGCTTTATATAATTTATTAATAAAAAGATTTTTAAATTATATACCTTAATATATATTATATAAAAGCGTTAGTTTTACAAAATATATTATAGTTTAGCTATATTGCTATATTAAGCTTAAATGCTTAAAAGTTTATATTGCTTAAAGCTAAATTTTAATAATAAAATACTTATTTAAAAAAACTGCAATTTATTTATGCTTTAGTTAATTAGCTTAATATATTTTTTATTGTTTATTTTATAAAAAAAAGTATTATTATAAAAAATTACTAGCAATTAAGTTTTTTAATTAACAAAACATAATGTAGTATAGCATACTTAATTCTTAAAACTATTGTTTTTATAAATAGCAAAAAAAAGCTTATTGCTATATGCTATTTTTTAATAATATAGCTTTAAAAATTAAAGTTTACTTTAATTAAAATAAAGCGCTTTATTTAAAAATATAATATAAATATATGTTTTAATAACTAATAGCAATTATATAACAAGTTTATAAACTTAAACTTTTTTTGTTAAATTATGCTTATTATTATAGCTTTTAAAATAAAAATAAATATTTATAACATAATATATATTATTTAGTTTAACTTTATTGTTTTTAAAAACTTTTTAAACTTATTACAAAAGTTTAGCTAAGCTATTTAAAATAATATAATATAAAAAATAGCATTTTTTTTTGCTTTTTATTAATATTTTGATTTATTAAAAGCACAAAAAGTTAAACTTTTTAAACTAAAGCATAAAAAAAAGCTATTAAAAAATAATTAAAGTAATTTACATTTTATAACAAACATAAGTAATAATGCGTTAAAAAGCTTAATGTTTAGCTATATATAATTTGTGCTATTAAACTACTAATTAATTGCAATTAATAAGCTTAAAAATAAAAATAATTTAATAGTTAATTTTAAACTAAAATAATTTAAGCTAATTAAGCTTACTAAATAAACTAAAGCTAAACTAAAGTTTAAAAATAAATTGCAAGCTATTTAGCTAAACATATATAAGTTTATAAATATAAAATGCTTTAAAAAATATGCTTTATAGTTTTTATAATAGCTAAATAATAAAAATATTAAAAAGCAAAAAAATATATAATAAAAAATGTACTATAATTTATATTATTATAACTTTAGCTAATTATTAAAGTTATTACTAAAAATATATTAGTAGTTTATGCTTTAAAAAAAGATTATCTTTTAGTTTTTATAGTAAAAGCTTTAAAAATTCTGCGTAAAATACTTTATAAATTTATATTAATACTTAAACTTTGCTATTAATAGTATAGCAAAATATTTTATGCTAAAAAAAGTTTAATAGTATATTGCTATTATATTTAATAAAATAATTAATATAAATATTATGTTTTTTTTAGTTTATAATGCTATAAAAATATTTAAATAAAATAAATAAAAAAAATATAGCTATATTTTATATACTAAGCTTTTTATAATATATTAATATGCTTTTAATAAGCATACTAAGCATTTTATAAATAAAGCACAAATTAAAAATGCTATTAAAAATATATTTTGTTTAATTTTAAAATTAATACTAAAAATACAAACAAAGCAATAATTAAATATTTATTAAACGTTTAGTATATAGTTAAGCTAGTTAGCTTTATATTTAATAGCAGCTATAACTTTTGTTTTATTGTTTTTAATAAAACTAACTATAATTATATTACTTTTAAGTGCTTTTTTTATATATATAAATATATTGCTAGCTATAAATTTACTAATATAATTTAAACTATTAAAGCATAATAAAAAATTATTAGCAAATAGTAATTTTAAAAAGCTAAAAAAAAAGCAAAAAAAGTAAAACATATATAATATTTTGCGCTAATTTATATTTAGCTATAGTTTTTTAGTTTTTTTTTTTTCTTTTTTGCTTTTTTATAATTAAAAATATATAGCTGCTGTTTTTTATTATTTTTAATAAATAGCTTATTTTTATTAGCTAAACTTAATATATTTTACTATATTAAAACTTTAATTAGTTAAATAATCTTAATATTAAACTTATTAATTTTAGTATTAATAAATTATTGCTTTTTTTTTATTAATAAATCTAGCGCATTAAAAAAATTATATAATGTAGTATAGCTATTAATACGTTTTTTAGTATTACTATTAATATATATTTTGCAAGCATATTTAATAATATTTTAATTAATAAAAAAAAAAGTATACTGCTTATTTTAATATATTTAAAAAAACTGTTTTATACTGCTATAAATTAAAGCAGTATAAAAACTTATAATAGTTAATTAATTAAATATAATAAAAATATTTTACGTAAAGTTTTTATTATTTTTTATATTAATTATAAAAGTACTATTAATATGCTTTAAAGCTAAATTAATAGTTTTTTATTTGCTTTTAGCTATAATATATTAAATAAAGCTTAACTATAATATTTTTATTGCAAGTTTTAGTTTTATAACATTAAAATAAAATAATTAAGCAAAATATAATATTTTTAGTTTATAGTTATTAGACTTTTTTTAATAAAAAAAAATAAAAAAATAAAAAATAATTTAATGTAATACTTTATAATTGCTAAGCTAAACTACTATAATTATTATAAATAAATATTTTATAATATTTATATATTAGTAATAGCTTTAAAACTTAATATTAATTAATTTGTTTTTGTTTTAAATATATTTTTTTGTTTAATTTGCATATTTTAACTATTAAAACTATAAAGCTGCAATTTTTTGCTTAAGTAATATAAAATTTATGCTTTTTAATGCTATTTAAATATAGTTTAGTTAAACTTTATTAAAAAATAATATACTAAATTTAACTAAGTTATAAATTAAAAACGTTAAAATATAAGCATAAAACTTATTATATAGTAATAATAAAGCTTAATAATATTAAACTTTATTTTTTTTAATATATTGCTTGCAGCTAAAAAATTATATGTTATATTTTATAAAAAAATCTTAAAAAGTCTAAAAAATTAGTTAAATAAAATTTAGCGCAATATAAAAAAAAGCTAATACAAAAAGCATTTATTATTTATAGTTATATATATTGCTTACTTTTATTTAAGCAGTTATTATAGCTTAAATAAAAAATGTAGTTTTTTAATCTTTATATATTATTATAAATTATTTATTATAGTTTTAATAATTTAAAATAGTACAAAATAAAATATTATAAACTTAATATATTTTAGATATTTTTTTTTTGTTTTTATAAATAACAAAAGTTTACAAAATATAGCTAATATTATTTTATAGTTATATAATATTTAAAAATAAAGCAAACCTTTTTAAATATAATAATTTAAATAAAGAACAAACAGTATAAACTAATAAATAATTAATTGTTTTATTTATATAAGCTAAAGTTAGTATTAAATAAAAAAAAAGCTATTTTTTTTTAAAAAAAGTAATAATATGCTATTATAACTGCATAAATAAGCTAAGCATGTTTAAACTAGTAATTATAAAACAGTTAGTTAAATTTTGCATAATATTTTTATAATTTATGCTAAAATTTTAAACATTATTTTTAAAGTTAAAATTGTTATATATAAATATAACACTTAAATTATAAGTAATATGCTTTAAATTAAGCTATATATTTATTAATTTAAGTACTAAAATATTAGCTAACTAGCTATTATATATATAACTTTGTTTAATTATTTTATTTAGCTATTTTAAAACAAACTTATAGCTAATATATATTTTAAATTAAGTAAAAGTATTAATTACTTAAGTTTATATTTTATTATTATAAAAATAAATATTAATAAATTATTATAAAAAATTATTTGTTAAAAGTATATATATATTTAATAATAAAGCTATAATTATATATGCTTTAATAATATAAAAAAATAATATATTAGCTTTAGTTGCGTTATAAGATTTATGCTTAGTTTATTAATTTATAAAAATACTTAAAAAAAAAGCAGCAAAACATAAAAATACGTTTTAGATTTAAAACTAAAAAAAATAAAGTAACCTTTTAATTTATTATATATTATAAATATTTTTAACTTAGCAAACCTTTTTATTAAAAGCTTTAAATATTTTAAGATTAAATTTAATAAAAGCTAGTTATTTAAATAAAATAAAAAGCTTGTTTTAAAATGTAAAAATATTAGCAATATTATAACTTATATTATTTTTTTTAAATTTTATTTAAATATTAGCTTTTTAAAAACGTTATTAAACTTTAAAGTTTTTTAATATATTAATTATTTTATATATTTATAGCTTTAACTAGTTATTAATTGTAGTTTATAATAAAAGCTATTTTTTTAAAAACTAACAAAAATTATAGCCTTAATTATAATTGCAATGCTAATATTTTTATATATTTATTATAACTTATTGCTAATATACAAAATTAGATTTTTTATTTAAATTATTACTTTTATAATTAAAATTATTTTTAAAGTTAAAAGCAATAAAAGTAGTATTAAAAAAGTTAGTTAATTTAAATATAAAAATAATACAAACTAAAAGAAGGACTCCATATTTATGAAGTTTAGCCATAGTAGTATTTCTACTTGTAGCTATAGTAGCTTAGCTAAATAGCTATATAAAGCTTATGCTTAAAGCAATTGCGTAGCAATTGCTTGCAAAGCCCCCTTTCTTTTAATTTATATCATACTTTTTATGCTTAATTGCTTTACTACCTATAGTAAACCTTACTAAATAATAAAATAAGCCTTATAATTAAAACTTCATACTTTAGTCTTTTTCTTTTTTTTGCTAGCAAATTATATACGTAAAATATAATATAGCCTTTTTACTTACATAATCTACTGTTATTTTATTTAAATTAATTTTTATAACATTTAAACTTCCTTTAGTAAAACTATGTAATATAAATAAAGTTTAGCTTCTGTATTATATAAACCTTATTATTTACTCTTTTTGGATTAATTCCTGTAATATTTAAAGCGCTTTTAGCATTTACTTTAACTTTTGTTAAAATTAATCCGCTAAAATTTACGCTGTTCGCAAGCGTTAATTATTAATTATTAATTATTAATTACTAATTATCGATTATTTATTTACTAGCTAAGTATTTTGCATACTTTATACTTGTTAAACTTGCTAAACAGCCGTACTACTTAAATACTACTGCATTTAACTTTATATTAATATTTATAGTTATACAACCTTTAAAACATTAGTTTGCACTGCACTTAGCTATTTTTTGCTTGCATTAAGTTCTTTAACACGTATAATACCTAATATATTTTACCCGACTTTATTATATTTGCGTTATATTTAATTGCACTTTTAATTTTAAATTACTTGCTTTATAAAGTTATGCAACGATTTAATAAAGCAGCTAACAAGCAAATAACATTAACTTAATTAAGCATAAACTTAGTTAAACTTAAAAAAAATTTTTAAGTCTTATAAATATGCTAGTTTATATTTACTTATATACTTGCACATTTTAACGCATTAAATCTTAGCACTACTTTATATATTTACATTTTATACTTTACGTTATTTTATAGCTTGTATTACTTACTGCTATTAGCTTTAATAGCAAGCTAAAATAATAAATAAAACGATTTATTAAGTAAATATTTTAACGACTTACTTTTAAATTTACAAATAAATACTTTGTTAAACTACAAAAGTTTTAAAACCAAGTTTATTATTAAAAATTTAATACTAGAACTTGCTAAAATAAGCAAAAAACTAATTAACTTATTAGATTAGCCGCTTAAACTTTCTAAAATAAATAAAAAACTAGCTAACTTATTAAATTAACTGCTAATGTTGCATATACTTTATGGTTTACAACTACTGCGTTTTATGCTTACTTTTAAACTAGTTTGTTTTAAAAAAAGAACTTAGAACTTATAAACTATAAGTGCTTTTTTGCTAAAAAAAACAGCTATAGCTAATACTAATGCTAATGCCTTTTTTTTTAATCAAAAAAAAGGTTTATTACTAACTTTAAAGCAAATAAGCAACAATAAAAAAATATAGCAATACTTAACAAATAAGTTAGCTAATTAAAATTAAAAAATAGCTTAAATTATTTAAAACTAAAAAAAACTAAACAAGAATATTTATTATAAGCTAAATCTTTTAAAAACTAATAAAATGTTTACTAAAAATCTAAATACTTTAAGTAAGCAAATTAATTATTTTTAAAAAACAATAAACTAAGTTATTAAAAGTAATAATTAAACAAAAAATATATTAAAAGAACTTTTAAACTATATACTTTATACTTGCAATAGTTTAGTACTATTGCTATTAAAAACATTAATACTACGTTAGTTAGTGCTAAAACAGCTAGTTTTACTTTAGCTATTTTTGCTTTTATTTTATATAAATGCACTTAGTTTTAAATTATAATTGCTTTATAAAAATAAAGCAGCTTTATTTTTAATACTTATAATAACTATATTTATTAAATCAGCAAACAATTTTTATTAAAAACTATTATAAAAATTATTACACTTAATAACTTTTAGTTTAATAAGCATTAATTATTTTTTTGCTTTTTGGTTTAACTTTAATATAGTACTACGTTTATTAATTAAAACTACTTAATTAATAGCTTTTTTAGTAGCACTTTTTGCTTAAACAGTAGCTTTTGCACTTTTTGTACTATTTATTGCAAGTATTATAGCTAATATAACAATAATAACTATGCTATTTATAATAATTAACTTTACCTTTGTTTTTAATATAAAAGCTGCTATTTTTATATTTGTATAACTAACTATACATAAAGCAGCATTTAAAAATAATAGTTTTAATTAAAACAAACTGTTTAAGTTTTTTATTATGTACTAATAGTCTAAAAAAGCAAAAGATTATGCTTTTAATAATTGTAAAAAAAAAGCTAAAAAACATATAAATATAAACATTAACTTAAATCTAAATAATTCCTTAAATAACAATAATAGTAATAATAAAAGCAATAAATAACCTTTTTATAAAAACAAAGTTAACTTGCTTAATTAAAGCAATTATACTAACTAAAGTATTATTTCTAAAAAAAAATCAAACAGATCTACTATTAGCAAATTAAATAAGCTAAAACGTTTTAATATTAGCTATTTTAATTTTAATTAAAATAATTTTAAAAATATTAGCATAGTTATAAATAGTAATAAACTAATTTTTACTAACATTTATTGCTTTATAAATTATATTTTTTTGTTTTTTAAAAACTTAAGCATTTATAACTTTAATAAAAAGCAAATATTAAAAATGATTTAAACTTTATTAAAAAAAACTGCAGTAATATAATAAAATAATAAGTTAACATTAGCTATATATATAAGCTATTATACTAAAAAATTAAACAAAATACTTAATGAACTTATAATTTAATTTGCAATGCTTGCTTTTAAAACAACTTAACAATTTAATAACATTAAGCTTATTTTAAAAAACATAGCTTAAAAAAACATAGCAATAATAACCTTTATTTAAAAAAAGCTATAATATACTAAAGCAATAAAAACCTTAACTAAAAACAATAATAATTAGTAAAGCATAATAGTTTTTATTTAAACTTATATAAATATAAACATTAAGCAATACTTTTATGTTTTTAAAGAAAAAAAATCTTTAGCTAAATATATAACTAAAGTTGCTAAAGCAAAGCTAATTTTTATTGCAGCAGCAAAAAAAATATTCTTTTATACACGCAAAAAAAAAAAGCAATATATATAACACTAATTGCTTTTGCTTAAAAGTTATAATTATAAGTCCTAAAAAAACAAATATAAGTATAAGTTAAAAAATAAAAATAAATCCAGCAAAAATAATAAAAATAATAATAATAAGCTTTTATAAAAAAAAAAAGAACGCAAACATAAATATAGTTGCAAGTATTATTAAAATAAATATAATAAGCATAAAAAAAATTGTAACTGAGCTTATTTTATAAACTTTAACTTTAAGTTTACTTCTTTTAAGTTTAAAAACTTAACCTTTTTTTTTTAAAAAAGCTTAAATAGCGTAGCTTTTATAATAATAAACTATAGTAATACATACAAATATTATAAAAAAACTTTTAACTTATTGTATAATAAAAACTAATATGCTTATAAATATATTAATTGCTTATATAAACAAATTATATTTTAGTTGCTTGCTAATTTAATAATGCATATATATAAGCATTATTGCACCTTGTTTAATTTTTATAATTAGCTATTTTGCTATTTAAAAACCTGCAGTATAAACAAATTATAAGTAAACTTAGCTTTATATTAGCTAAAAATAAACGTTTTCACAAAAATTAAAAGCGCTAAATCTAAAGCTAAGCTAATTATATTTTGCATATATTAAGTACTTCTAGTTATTAATACTTCAAACAACTTATTAAAATGTTTTAGCATTAAATATTTATATTTTAAAATAAATATATATGTTAAACCTAATAATAAAAAAGTTTAAGTATACTTAAATATAAGTATATTATAAAATATTATTATATATAAGCTCTTTAATACTTATAAATACATAATTAAACATTAAAAAAGTTAACAAGCAAAAAAAATTAAAAACATTAATAAAAGCTGCTTTTACTGCATATTAAAAGCTAAGTTTAAACTTTACTTATTAAAACATAATAATTACGGATTTTTTAAGCTTTTATAAATTAAAAAAAAAGCTTAAGTAATCAAAAAAAACATAACACTTTATTTTTTACTAAGCATTAAATATTTAGATTTATAAAGTGCAATTATTAATTATAAAAAAGCAAAAGTAACTATAGCTAATATAAACAACTTTAAAATTCTATTTTAAGTATACTTACGCATATACCTATATATACAAAAAGTTATCTTAGCTTGCAAAATATTTTTTAAGCTTAATACTATAATATAAGCTTTAGCTATATATAAACTTTTGTTTGCTAATTATAACTTTATGTTCGAGCTATTTTATAAAAATAGTATAATTATACTTGTTAAGTTTACTACTTTTAAAAATATAATCTTAGCTAATTTTTCGCCTTAAATTAAAACTATACTTAAAAGTACTTATATTAATATTATTTAAAAGTAATCTTTTAGTAGCAAAGCTAAAAAAAAATCTTAAAAAGCATATTTAAAAATAGTTATATTAATTATAAGTATTACAGCTATAAATGCTTTATTTAGTATAACATTTAAAAACATTAGCACTAAAACTATTAATGCTACTAGTGCTAGTTTAAATATTACTAACAAAAGTATTTATATTTTTAATAACTTTAAGTTTTTTAATATATTTTACATAAATAAATTAATTAATTTAATTTTTATGCTTAAATAAATTACTATTAACATATATATTTTTAGCTATAACTTTAATTTTTATATTAATATAACTAATATTACTAATATAATAAACATGCTTAAATAAGCTAGTGTTTTAATTACTAGCTTAATTACTAACGCAATATATAGCATAATTAAAAAATTAGCTAATTAGCTATTAAAAAAATAAACAACGCAATAAATCTAAACGTGCTAAAACTTAAAATTCGCGAAATTATTTCTACTTTAAAAATTAAAAAACTTAACAAAAAAAACAAAGTTATATTGCTAGCTAGCTATTTTATTTATACTAGCAAAAATATAACAGCAAAAAAAATCCTATAACTAATTAATAAAATTCCTAAAATTTAGCAAAACTAAAGTATTATTAACATTTTTAAAAATAAACTTATAAAAATACCTTTAGTAAATAATTAGCAAAAAACCAAATTAAACAATTAACTTTATTTTTTAAGCATTTGCAACAAAAAAGCTATTAATTTTGTTTTTAATTAGCTTTATATATAAAGTTAAATAAAATAAGTTAATAAACTTACTTTATTTGCGCACTTTATTTTTATAGTTTAAACGCAAAAAAAGAAAAAACTGCATTTATAACTAGTAATTAACTTGCGAACTTTAAATAAAGTAGCTGTTTTAAACAATTATTTTTTGCTTTTTTAATTTAAAGTTATTTTGTTAATTAAAAAAAAAAAGTATATAATTTATATAAACGCAACTTTTTTTTTTTACTAATTTAAAATGCATTTTAATTATTATAACAGATTTATTATTGTTAGCTTAAAAAGTTTTAAATAGTTTATAGTTATACTTATAAAATTTTATAATATACTTATGTATATATAACAGTTTATAAATTGTTTACTTAAAAAATTTAAGCATTTCTGTTATGCTTTTATTAATAATATTATAATTTACTTTAATACTAAAAAAAAACACCTTTTTTATTTACGCATTATTTTTAAGCTATTTTAAAGCAAAAAAATATTTTTTTTGCTAAAAAAATCTTTTATAGCATACTTTTTTATTAAACTTTTAAGCTTTTAAATAAACGCTTTTAGCATATTAATTATTAAGCAAAAAATTAAAACAATATAAAACATTAAATTTCCTTATTAATTTAAAGCTTTTAAACAATACTTAAGTATTACGAGTTTTTTACGTTTATTAATTCTGTTTTATGTAAAGATTTCGGAACTATTATAAAAACGTAAAACTATATTACTTAATAAAAAACGTAAGTTTAAAAGGTTTAAAATAAACAACTTTAGCAAGCATTAAGCATATTATTATTTAACTTTTTTTAAACTTATAAAAGCTAAAAAAGCATTATTTTAAGCTATTTAAAATTTTATTTGTTTATATATTATATTGCATTATTATAACTTTAATAAATTGTTATATATACAAGTAAATATATTTTTTAAGCAAAGCTTTAATATTATGCTATATTATATAAAAAATAATTATATATAATAACTAAGTACTTTTATTCTTAGTGCATAAATGCTTTTTGTTATATATTTAAGCAAATATATTTTAATCTTTAAGTTGCAATATAGTTTTTCTAAAATAAAAATAAGTTATGTTATATAAGCATGCAAGCATTTATGTATAACAATTAAAGCGTTAAAAAACCTTATAGTTATTTTTACTAACTATTTTACTACTAAAAGCATTATTAACTAAATTAATTTAAACACTACGTTTATAAATTGCGCTAATAAGTACTTTATTAATACTTTAATTTACTTTTTTTAATATAATTTATAGGTATACTACTTGCTTAGCTATATTAACTACATACTAAATGCATTAAATCGTTTTAAAAACATTAAAAACTTATTTAATGTAAAAAGCAACATATAAAAAACTAATAAAGATTTTATGCTTAATAATATTTAGTTAGTATTAATAAAAGCTATTATAAATAATAAAATAAAATTAAAAATTATTACTAATTATAATAAAAACCTAAAGTATTATAGAACTTTAAATATAATATATATAAATAATAACAAAAATACTGTAAATTTTTTGCGCTTAGGCTATCTTTTTGCAATTATAAATAAACTGCTTTATAATATTAATAAAAAAAGCTATTATTATCTTTATATTCTTAAAAATTAAATTAGCAAGTTTTTTGCTATAGCTTATAATAATAAACATTACTTTAATAAAAAGCATATAATATATAACTTTAAAGATTTTTTTATTAAAAAAAAAACTTAAAAAGTAAAAACATATTTATAGCATTATAACAGTTATAAACTTTACGTAATAAGTTAAAATAAACTAAATAATAATTATTAGCTAATTTAACTTAAAAATTCTCAACTTATAAAAATAGTTATAATAAACTTTATTATAGATTTGCTTAATGTACTAGTAATAAAAACTTTATAGCAATTAAATAAGTATACATATTATAATATACTAATACTTATAACATATATTACATTTAAACATATGTTATTAATTTTAGGTTATAAAACATATATAGTAAAAAATTAAAGTTTTGCTTTTGCTAAAATAATTTTACTATATAACTAAAGCATACTAAGCAGCATTATTTTTAATTACAACTGTAAATTTACTTTGAAATTTTAAGTAAGTTTATAAAAAAAATATAACGTATAGCTTTTAATAACTATTATGTATTATTTGCAAAATAATAATATATTTAAGCATAAAAACTAAACTATTAAAATTGCTATTTAGTATTATACTTTTGCTTACTTTAATTGCAATTAAATAAATATTTTTTTATTTTTATAATAAAACCTTAATAATGCATACTTAAATTTTATTAAGTTTTTACTACATAAACAATTGTTTAAATTTAAACTTCTTAGTTTTAATAATATATTTACTAGCAATAATAAGTTATATAATACATTAAAAAATATTTGCTTTTTTTATAAACATTTACGCAAAAATGTTAAATTAACTATAAACTTTGCTACTATAAAAGCTAAATATTATTATAACAATAAGCATAAGTTTATAAAGTTTAACGTTAAAAATAAAGTTTATTTAAAGCTATATAAAAAATACTATTTTTTTAGCAATTTGTTTAAGAAATACTTATAATAATACGCTAAACTATATAAAGTAATAAAACAAATAAATTAATTAGCTTATTATATTAATTTATTAAAAACTTTTAGCATATATTTTATAATCTTTGTTATACATTTTTTATTTAGCTAATAAAATAAAAACCTATTTTATCGAACTATATTTTTACTTAGTTTTATTTATAATAAGCAAAACTTTAACAAAAAAAATAATTCGTTTAAAATTAAAACCATTTTAAAGCATTATGTTAATTAAACTAAGTCAAGTTTTAACTATTTAATTAAATAAAAAAAATATAATTATAAAAATAATTAGTAAAAATTAAAGTAGCAATTTTAATTAGCTAAAAACTTGCTTAAAAAATACTAAGCTTATATAAAAGGTTAAGCTAAATTAAAACTAAAAAATAAAGCAAAAGCTAAACTTATTGCTAGTAAACAACTATATAAAAAGCTATAAAAAGTTACGTTTGCTTAGTTAATCAATTAATAAATAATTTAAATTAATTATAATTTTTAAAATAAAAATTAGTTTATATAAATAGCTAAATTAGCTTTATTAAAGTTAATAACTTTTTTTTTATACTTTAGCACTTAATATAAACTAAAAAAAGAACTTTATATTTATAAAGTTTAACTATAGTAGTATTTTTACTTATAGCTATAGTAGCTTAGCTAAATAGCTATATAAAGCCTATGCTTAAAGCAATTATATAACAATTATTTATAAAGCCCCTTTTTTTTTAATTTATATTATACTTTTTATGCTTAATTACTTTACTACTTATAGTAAACCTTACTAAAAAAGTAGCATAAATGTTAATATAGTAAACTATATAAGCAAGCAAAATAATCGCAAAAAAAATAATAATAAAAAAAACAATATTTTAGTTAAAAAATCTATAATATATAATATAACAAAAACTAAGCATTAAAAAAATACAAAAAAAATATAACTATATATAAAATATAATAATTAATTAATTAAATATAACTTTAAACAGATTTAAAGTTGCTACATAAATAAATTATGGTTTGTTGTTTTTTAAATAAAAACATAAGCAAAAAAATCAACATAGTTGCCTTAGACCAGAATTCCAAGTTTGTGTTAAAGGGGGTAAAAAGGGTTATAATTAGTAGAAGGGTGGTATAGCTAGGGAGGTACAAACGCAAGGACCATTCTAGTCTAAGGCACCTGAGATAATTTTTATTTTATTGTTTTACTTCGTTTCACTCATTATAACGTTGACGTAAGGTTTCCTGTTCTCATTACTCCGTAATGCAGAAAACCTTCGGCCATAATGCGTGTTAGCATGGGGTTTACGCCGGAGTTAAAGAGATTACCTAGCTAGGTAAGTATAGCTCACACCTGGTTCAACTATGGACTCGCCTGTTATAATGTAAAAAATGTTCTATGGGGAAATTTTACCTTTCAGTGGTTGCTTCGGAGGTGAAAACTCGGCCGAGCCCTTTAGGAAATCAAATTGGATAGTTCTATCTAGGTATTTGTTCCATCTTACACCAGCGGTCTATTAGCAATGCCTAACACCGGCTTAATAATCCACAAGTCCTAGCACGCGCAGGGACAGGGAGAAGGGAGAACCCGGGGTTATATCATACACTAGTATAGCACAGACTCTTACTTTACATATGTATGCGTAGGCTAGAAACTGGCTTCCGGCATAACATGACAACACAGTTGGTGATCAGTACCCTTCGAGGGCATTAGGGTCATTACGTACCTCCATCGTACTACATATTGATAATGACTGAATATTATATTATGCAAAGCTTTACAATTATATAACAACAGTGTTGAAAATCACTACCTAGAGGAACAGGTGAGAGGTATTTGATGACTGATAAATACTGGTAGTTCGAAAACAATAACTTAAAGATGTTGCGTTAAGCCTCGGTTATAAGATTGAGCCAACAGGGAATAATGACTCAATCTAATTGCCCTTGCTGGGTATATTCGGAGTTACGAGTATCCACGGTCTTAATATTGTCGTTAACACCAGCTCTATTAAGTATAAAACAAACCATCTCAGCCGACCTACGGACGCTCTAAACACGTTTTCTTAACCTTATTAATACCTACTTTCCTGCTATATTACAAACCTAGTACCTTAAGCATCCCTGGAGCAACCAGCAATATGCGTAGTACCAAAGTTCTTTCTTTTATTGCAGCTCTCACGGGCATGTCACTATCTCAAAAATCGGACAGTGAATTCTGTGCCTCGGACGTGAGTCGCTTTTTCTCTCTCGTCGGGTCACAGGCTCCTACGACGCCTGCTGCGATCCTCTCCTTCATCGCCTCACATACTGAGATTCCATCGATTCCTACCACCCTGACACCTGGAGCCACCCTTGATTTCGTAGGACACCAGTCTCAGCTCTGCGCGCTTGCAACCGCGCTGCCGTCCTCGCTTCTGCCCGAGTTTCAGACCCTCGCCGCTGGACTCCTTAGTGTTGGCAAGGTTTATAGCAGTGACCTTATAGCCTATGTTACGGACTGTTTCCCGGAAGATGAGGTCGCGAGTACGACCAGCTACCTCGATTATATCTTTACCGCCACGGGCAACATTTGCGCGGAGACACCTACGCCTGCCCCCGGCGGCGCGTCCAACGGCACCTACCCGACGTCTTCACCGACGGTTACAGGCGCTCTCAGCAGCTCCACCATTTTGGTCCCCACTGCCGCTGCTGCCAGGCCTACCGGTGCCTTGTTAGGGGCCGCTGCTGCCGGCGGTATGCTCGGTGCTGCGGCCATGCTTTGAGTAGAAAAGGTCGTTTTAGCATGGAACTTAATCAATTTTATTTCTCGGACTATTTTATGTCCGGAGAACCCTGGTTCGAACGAAGTACTATGCTGACGGCTTAGTGCCCTACGGTTATCTTGTATGGATGGCTGCTGCGAATAGTCTGGAGCTGTGTGTTATGGTTGCTGTTGTTGGTATATCATCGTATCATTAGTTAGGGCAATTAGCGTTAATCAAAGTTTTATTGCCCTATAAGCCGCTACATAGGAAGAAAACGTCATATAATACCGTGTAATAGATAAGTGTACTAATTGACCATCGAGGTGGGCATAATTGCATATTGTCAGTATATCTAAGAGGTCTTTGTCTCTACAGTGAAACTACTAGGTCGTATTTAGGGGTTAAGGACTCACTATGCTCCACTTCCTGAGCTTTCTCCAAGAGACATTGGGGGAATTCGGCCATTATATACAAATTACTAGACTGTCTCCAGTATGAGAGGTTACTGCCCAGGGAGCCTAGAATTATGTATGACCTAGGTATCGCCAAGATTTCGTTACAGTGTACAAAATACCTTCCTGTTTGTCCTGCCTGTGAAGTGACATCAATTACCAACCGTAAGCTTCTGTTACCTGCCAAGCAAGCAATACTAAAAAGCGAATCAAGAGTGCCTACGGCTCACTATACGGCTACGTGTTAAGCGCTCGTCATTTTCACCCTACCTAGGGAGAAATTAGCAAAGTACCAAAACACTGAAGGCATACCGAACCATGGTTTCCCAAGGGAAAGGGGCCATAGCCTATTAAGCACCATATGAAAGGTGAATCAAAGTTCCCTAGCTAAGTGCCTCCACTAGCATCAAAACACCAACAAGCAAGCCTAGTTTAAATAACGTCCTAAGTAGAGGTAAGCACTAATACATCTAAGTATTTCAAAACTGGTAAAAAAAAGGACATTAAAAAGTGATTTCCCTAAAAAGGACTTATACACTAGCTGCAAATATACCAACTTATCACTTCAAGATATTATTACCTTACCATGTTGCCTCTTAAGAAATATCCTCTCATCATAACAACCTAAGGATAAAACAGCCTATTAGTATTGGTGGGCTATCTACAAACTAGTAGATACCTCTTCATATTTCGCAGATCCAATGCCACCGTAGGGTCTAAGTTTGAGATGGGCAGAAAAGCCTCGAGGAAAGGATAAGGTAGTGTCAGGCAACAAGTAAGTCACCAGCAACTGCAAAGTAGAACTCTTATTATGGCGTAACCAGGTTAGCACATGCATTCAGGGGTGTCAAGTTGTATGTATGTGAGCCGTTGTCTTGGGAACAGGAGCAAGTCTAGAAGATTATCCAATATAGATAAATATACATCCTGGAGATATCTTAATAGAGTGGTACATCAAATTTCTATCTCTTGTATATCGCATGCACATGAAAACAGGCTTCCTACATGTATACATATATAGTACACTATGAGTACATAGTACATACTAGAGCCGCTAAGTACTCGGGTATTCCCGCCTTTGCTGCGCCACATACAGCCATCCATCTCAGATGCACACCAGCCACATACCTAGCCTACGTATTATCTATGTATTGTATGCACTGTGTATTATTATATACGGTAGCTTGTCATCTGACTTCCCACCTCAGCATACCTAGGCCAATACAACAACTATCACTGCCGTCATGGCATCGGAGTCTCGTTTCATGTCGCAGAACAAGACAACACAGCAGCGTATCTCCAACAACACTGTCGGTCTTGTTGCTCTCTCCGACTTCCGCAAGCGTCGCGCCGAGGTCCTCGAACAACAGGAGCGCGAAGCTCGCGAGGCTGCCATTGCCGGCTCCCCAAGGTCAACGTCCACACCAGACCGTTCGTTGACCAGCACACCCGACGCGGCAAGCGACGCGGCAGTGCCTCCCAAGAAGAAGAAGAAGAAGGAGAAGGGGAAGGAGACGGAGAAGAGGCGGAAGGCTGGCGGGGCCAAGCTGTCGTTCGCCGATGACGATGGCGAGGACGAAAACAAGGATGAAGGCGGAGGCGGAGATGGAGATGGAGATGGAGATGGAGATGGGAAGGATACGGAAAAGGGAGCTGCCAGGAACGCAGGGACAAGACTCGACGAAGAAGAGCCGGGGTCTACTAACAACGACAAGAGCAGGCGGAAGAGCAAGTTCCAGGTCAATTCATCCGTCTCGATTGTCCCGCGCTCTGTGACCAAGTCAGCATTGCGTCGCGAGGCTGCCGAGAGAGAAGCTCTCAGGCGTGAGTTTCTACAACGTCAGGAGCGCGTCAAGGCCTCCGAAATTGCCATACCATTTGTCTTCTACGATGGATCCAACATCCCCGGAGGCACGGTGCGTGTCAAGAAGGGTGACTTTGTGTGGCAATTCTTAGACAAGAGCAGGAAGGTCGGAGCAGACCTAGGCGTTGGCGAGAAAGCCAACGCTCGAAGGGAGTGGGCGCGAGTGGGCGTGGACGATCTTATGATGGTGCGAGGGAATGTCATCATTCCTCATGTGAGTTGATTCTATCCTCCAGATATGCTAACAACGCCAGGAAAAGGCGCGTGCCAAACAGCTAACCAGGACTACAGCACTATGACTTCCTATTCTTCATCATGAACAAGACCCTGGGGCCAAACGGGACTACCCTGTTCCACTACGACGCTGAAGCATCGTCCAAATCGTGCCCCGAACACTCGATTGCGAGCGATGGTCAGACACCTCCTCCGACTAGTACCCCTCTCTCTGCCGTCAGTATACAAACCCCCGTCGATTCCCTCGAGGGGGTGTCCGATGATCCGACCGTGACTAGAGTGGTAGATCGAAGATGGTACGAGCGGAATAAACACATATATCCTGCCAGCATGTGGCAAGACTTCGATCCCGAGAAGGACTATCAGAAGGAAGTGAGGCGTGACCCTGGTGGTAATACTTTCTTCTACTCCTGAGAGGCCTTGAAACAACCAATACCGAATAGTCTAGCCTTCCCCTCAAGAATGGGGAAGACAAAAACTTGAACCAAGAGGTGACTACTTGCCACACGTTGGCTGCTAGCATGATGTTGTTCGAGTCGAGACTCACTGGACAGTCTAAAGCGCCCATCATACAGCAAGCCACGCCGAAAGCGCGAGCACGACCAGGCCTAGTACGCCCCAACCTGGCCAGAATATAATCACTATGCTCGCTGGAGTCAGTAATTACTCTTTTGGGTGAACATTATGTCCCTGATGCATGCTCCCGAGACATGTTGGGAGTCATCAGGCTACTAGAAAGGGAAGGAAATGGCTCCAGTGTGCACATACGACACAAGTTATTCCCGCCAGTTCCGAGTATCAGTGTGAAGAATTCAAACTCGATCTTCTGTTTCAGCCGTTTCATGTGTGTGCTGTTCCATAGCGTCCACATTATCTTCTTGGAGAGTCGAGTAAAGTGGTACGTTACGGACTTAGTTGCTTGCCATGTCTGCATAGATATGGATTGGCTCAGTACCCAGAGTCCCGAGGCTAACAGGGCAGCCTGGAGGAAGAGAGTCTGCACAGCTCCGCCAAAAAGCCGCTGACTATGGCCAGGAAGTCGTAGAGTAGAAGCTAGAACGGTGATGACGTGGGATCCGTAGCGATATATGGGAGCAGGAATCTTAGTTGGGGCGGCGACTATGGCCTCAGTGGGAAGGGAGACAGCGCTAGCCATGGCTCCGGATCCAGCTGTCATTGGAGTCAAGTCTGGCTGAGCGGCAGCAGCACAACCACTCCCGAACCCGGCGGGGACGACTCTTAAGGGTGATTTGGGAGAAGCGAGGTTTTATCTCCAAGGTTCCCTCGGAAACCTCGAGGAAGAGACATGGTCTTGGATGGGCTGGCATGTAGTGAAGCCATGGGTCTCACGGAGTCTTAGGGTGAAGAGCTTATTATACCTACCGCCGTAGACTCCTTCACTGTTATCTCTCGGACTGCCCCATTCGTTTTCCTCGTCGAGGCGGGCTGCAGGACCGCGGCCCACTACCAATGGTATTGGCCCCTCAAGAGACAGCTAGAACAGGTTGTGGGATATAGAGTGTTGGCTCTAACTTCACCGAGCAGCAGTTCAGCAACTATTAGACTGCTGTAGAATGTAGTTGTTAGTTGCTGAAGAGAAGCCAGTGAGGGGCCTCGGAGTTCATGCACGTGGCGGCAATTGTGCTGATAGCTCAACTGCGTAGCCTGACCAGCGTCCGTACAAGCAGTGCCATGTGACAATCGGCGGCAGTGCCGCAGTTCGGCGCCAAATAGGATGTTGTGAACAAGACATGCTAAATGCCGGTGGAGCAGAATGAGGCAGAATGAGGGGGTCTCGTCGTCTGGGAACTACTTTGCGAGAGGTCATACTTACTGTACAGTCTGTACTGGTAGTTCCATCATCTTCCCTCTGAGCTTTCCTGCACCCCAAACAAACGCCGGCTGGCATCTGGAATCCGTTTGGCCACCTCGTGGCGCAGGAATGAGGTGGCATTGGCTGTTGACCCGGGGATAAAAGTGGTGGCACAGCGACTTGCCAGAAACGTGCATTCACGTGGAACATGATTGGTTGTAGATAGATACGTGCGGCGGATCCTTGGCTGTGCTATCACACGTTGATATGCCTACTATCAATCCATCACACTCGGTACATATAAATAATTAACAATGTCAAAGATTTAAGGGTCCCTGCTATTGAAATGAAGTGAGGAAAACCACAAGGGATGGCTCCCCAGTCCGAATACATCAAAGTATGGGGGATAAAGCGATCAAATAAAACACAATCGATTGAGGCCCAAAAACTAGAACTAGAAACCAGCTGCCCGGGATGACTCCATTCGTAAAGAATCCATCGCAATAAAGAAAGGAGAGTGTAGCTGTACACCCTTTTGGCTGTATGACCAAGCCTTGCTTACCCACTTGGGGCTGGCCCGGTCTAGTCACCCTCTTCACTCTACTTCACTATGGACTAAGAATCAGGGAACAAGACGACCATTTCTCTAGGTCCATCCCTAACTTGTCTGTGCAGACCAGGGACGTTGATATGCAGCCCATTGAATGCTACGTTGTAGCGTTGATGTCAAGACTCCTTTGTTTTCCTTCCCGAGCTGGCATATCAATATATATGCCTCATCCATCGCCCAATTGCCTGCGTTATGCATGCATGTCTGTAGTCCCTTTTTTCCCTTTTTCCCTTTTTCCCTTTTTCCCTTTTTCCCTTTTTCCCTTTTTCCCTTTTTCCCTTTTTCCCTTTTTCCCTTTTTCCCTTTTTCCCATTTGCCCCCTCCTCCCTTTTTTCTTTCCTCATGGGAGATGCCAGTCTACAGCTCGTCAGTCACCAGTGACCACGGCTGCTGGATAGTTGTATGTGTATCTATGTCTTAGTTGATAACCCCGAGGCTTACTTCGTAGCAAGGGCGATTTGTAATGGCGAAGGCATTGTGTGAGAAAATTCACTCTAGGAGAAGCAAGCATGAAAGTACCGCCTATGTGTATCGCGATTAGACCCAATATGATGATCCGAAAAAATGGTAAGCAGACATTGTTCCCCTAACGCTGGAAGACGTTCGGGTCCCAAAAGCCGTCATTGGGATTGTTGTTGTTTTGGCCACTGTTGTACGGATTCTCTTCCTGATCTCCATTTCTGGGCCGTTGCTCTGGAGTGTCAGTTGCAAATTGCAAATTATGGGTAGAAATTCCGAGCCAAGGGGTATTTGTGCTCTGGGCATTGTTTGGCCATTGTCTGTATTGGCGTGGTTGATTGTTGAACCGCGGTGTGATTCCGTCTGGAGGACCATAACCGTGGTCTACCAGGCTGTGGGATTGGAATGGGGTATGAGAGTAAGGAACTGGCGGTTGCTGAGACGTTTGCTCTCGTTGGAATGCATGCGGTGGTTGGGGCATCTCTGGTTGTTGGGCTGTCTGTGATACCAGTGATAGTTGCGGACCTGGGTTTGCCTGTGTATTCAAGTATGCCTGAGGCTCCAAGAACGAGAGTGGACGACAAAACGACTGTGGTTCTGTGCTTGTGCCTCTGGTAAATGCGGATATAGTGTTGGTGTTTCGTTTAGATATCTGTGATAAAAGGAGTTCGGTGTCATCAGCGTTCTCTGGCGATGTGCTGGATGCGGTCTGTGCCCCTGATGAAGATTCCTCGTGTTCGTCCATAGAGACCAACTCCTGCGTGGAGTCTTGAGTCATGGCCGGTGCAATAAGCTTACTAGTAACCTTTGCTCTCTCTGACAACTGGGTCCGCCTCTTAACACTCCTGATTAGTGACCTGGTGAGCACAGTTGCGACATCTTTCTTTCCAGCAACTTTGTTACCGTCCTATATCCCTTCGTTGTTAGCCGTGGTGACACTCATAGGTTGTGCGTCAAAACCCGAGGAAGATAACATAGTATTCTTAATTCTTACCTTGTCTTCAAGTTCACCATCCTGGTTGCGGCTAATGCCTCGTTCTCTACATGTCTGAATGCCAATGGCTTGTACAGCGGTCTTGGCGAAGTTGAGGTTCTGATTGGTCCGTTTTCTCTATTGCCTAATCAATATATTTTCCTGTATGTGAGCACTACGTCTGGGGGGACTCACACCAAACTCCTTCGACGGATTCCATGTAAGTCTAGCCGCAAACTCAGAGGACGAAAATAGCGAGCAACAGCATGCTTTCGACGCCTATCAGCCCTCATTAGTTATATGTCATTGTGTGTTCGTGGGCGTGTATCTCACTCTAAGCGCCCATTCAACATCTTGGAATCGCTCAGCAAAAGACGGGTATGCCTTGTAGATTGGACCGTCTGTGGTATACCAGGGCGGGAGACTGCAAATGCCCTGCTGGGCTTCAACAACTTTGTTCTACCGACGTGTTAGTCTCCTCAGGTTGGATCATGCCTCCTTGTTAACCTACGAGGACTTTCCACAGCATGATATGCATGACACCCTCAGAGTAGTAGTCTGGCTTGGAGAGATTCCTATAGTGCTGGTTTGCTGGGGTTTCTATCGTTTGCGAAAAGTCATATACCGCGCTGTGGAGTAACCGAACCCACTTTTCGCCTTCCAAGTTAAGATCAGGTATGTCTGTGATTATTGTATTTGGAACGTTATATGTTGCCATTAACTCTATCGACATCTGCTCTGCGTGCCGGTAGCCGCCGAGAACGGGTCGATAAGTCGAGTTCGCAGCCCCAAGCGTGTTCCTGAATTCAGTGAGAGGGGTGGTTTGAAAGACTGGCCAAACATTATGACCAATCTGATTGTGCTGGGATATGAAATTAAGATCATAAGCTGGAGAAGCTATTGTTGCTTCCTCGGATGTTAACATTGCGTTGTACTGCGGCTGATTGTAGGACATCTTGGCAGAATTCGTGGTTAATTAGAAGTAAAACTTCAGAGACCTAGAAGCTTTATCAGATTTTGAGAAGCAGATAGCAAACTGAAAGAGAGAGAAAAAAGCCTCCCCAAAAAACAACAACCTTAGACTGCTTGGGGATTTTGCCCTTCTTTTCTAACAAATACTATCGGACTCATATTGTGGCCGGGGTGGGCATGAAATGCGTTTAAAACTTACCCAGTATGACGGTACGGGAATATGCTTACGGGTTCAATTATAAGGATAATGCTAGAGGGACGAGTCAGCGGAGGAAGACAACGGGCAAGATTGAGTATCTTACTAGATGTTGTGTCGTGCAATAAAGATAAAAACGGTAGTTTCTTATTTGATTCACGAGTTACCTACGAGTTGTTAGTCTGTCTTGTTTAACCGTTGTGTCTTGTGCAAGACTATCCCTAAGATCACTGGAAAAGCACTGAAATCACAAGAATTACCTACCAAAGGTGTCGAAATATTGGAGTTTTGGTAGTCTTCTCGGGCTTCTTCACCCAATCAGAAGTATAGAACCGAATCGGCAGCGGGCTTGTTGAAGATTCATAGGAGAGAACAAAGCAGTAAAGTTCAAGGGGTCTCGTAATGATTGAGACTAAGCGAGGTATTAGGCGACTGTAAAGTTAATTAATGGTTAAATGAACAGGGATACAAATCGGCTGGTCACTAACCTAGCACATCCAAGGCCTCTTCCCCGGACTGTACCTCTTGTTACTGTATTCCAGCGGTTAGCCCAATGAATGATCAAATGAATCGAGTGTATTTTCCTGTTTAGGATGATTCTTATTAGCACTGGGTAACGAGGAAAAACAGGAGGGGTAGATTGCAATTCATGAATGAGGATTCTCGGAGGACAGTTTGTGCCTAGACAATATAGGGGTATATCTTGAGAATTCCGTCTTAATAGACTAGTATTCGATGGTCGTAAGAACATTTCTAGAAATATCTCCTTGGGAGTGAATTCTGACAGAGGCGCAGGTATGAAACTGTGAGAGTTTTTCTTCTAGAATTGTAGGGGACCTGCGAAGGGACTTTGCAGGACAATCGCATGAGCCACAGAAATTAATGCTTCGTCATTGGAAAAGGCTCAGTGAGTGTGGATATATCAAGCTCGCAAGGGGTTTCCAGTGGAATAGGTATAGAAGAATTCATCTCGGTGGTTCGGATTGTGTGATGTGCTGTGCTGTGCTCGGGGAGGGTGGTGGGACTAGAAAATCCTTCAGGTTCCGAGGGTAAGCTGCTCGTGACCAAGGCTCGTATCAAGAAGGCTTCTGGATGACCAGATGTCTTGTCCTAGAGAAGCTAACTAGCCCTAATAGTTGTGAGGCGCAAACCCTACCTATATTATCGAGGTAATAGGGTGTGACATACCATTTAGATTGAAGTCCGCAAATAGTCAAACCTACACCAGGGGCTTCTCGTGAATGGTCCTCAGCAGTGTTGATTGTGCTTAGGGCGGGAGAGGGAGGGGTAGGTACTAGGAAAACACCGAAGGCATATCAAGCGTAGGGAGAGATAGGAGTTGGTTCTTGGCTTATTATAAAAGGAATGCCGCTTCGTTCACCTACCGGGCAATGTATGGTTGAGGGATAGAAGAGTGGTAGCCGGGACTGGATGCCTGATAGAGTTGTATAGATATATGGAGACGGGGTGGCCCTGTTGGCCGTGGATTGTGAGATGGGGTTGTAGGATAGTGGATGAGCGATTGAATTCGTAACATATGCTTGCAGATTGGATCAATACTGAGGCTGCTCACCTGAGGTTAGCGGACCTGGGCTGCTATATTTGTTTAACCGGTAAGATGTCGAAGAGTAGGGCCATGTAGGGTTGAACAAAGGGGATAGAGGAGATTCTCAGTAGGTAGATAGAACATATGCCCGAGGGGTGTGTGTGTTTGCTGCTATCTGTAAAGTTAACGATCGCGGAGTAACAATACGTTGCAGCTGTTGGCCGTGATGGCGATGTAATAGTGTAGAGAGACGAGTAGGAAACGTGGGGGAGTGTTTCCCACGACAGAGGAGCCGAGAATGATCGGAAGTAAGTTATACCATGTGAAATGGAGTAAATAATGGAGTACTAGGTGCCTGTTGTCGAGTAAATACCTGGGGGCGGTGGGTGGGAAACTTGGTAGATTAGGAACGACACCCAAGAGCTTCCAAGGGTTGGTGTATCTGTGTACCTTGGTGGCAGTGGCATAAGGGTGTAAGTAATTTTATTGAGAATAAAAACCGAATAAACAGCCGGCTCGAGGATCAGATGGCCTCCAGGCTTCGGTAACTTGGAGCTTTCATTATCCGAGCAAAATCAATTCTGAATTAATTTAGTCTTTGCATATTCGGAACCATTTGCCGTTTCTCACCTCATCCTGAGTGCTGCCATATCTTCTGCAAGATCTAAAACCGATCATATTTACAGATTGTTAACTACGGTGATTGTATTCCTATATGTTGTGGAGTGGCTGGTGATTGTAATGGTGACTTGATATATAAGACAAAGGAGCTTGCTATCTCGTGCATATAATCTCACAACACTACTAATTGATTCCAGTGGTACGCCTCATGGCCTAGGTTACTATACATGATGTTCAAAAGGAACAATCAACTTATTGGCAAGAAAGGTCTACTGATTGTTGATCCTGTCCCTGCTACTGTTGCTGTAGACCATGCTAGTTCATAGTCTGCTGACCAAATGAAGCTGACATGTCCACAGCTGGCCCTTAGATATGTCGAACCGGTATCTTTGAGGGCGGAGATATTGTATCAGCCAATCAGCCAAAACTATAAGCCAAGGGTCCTCGAGGGACTAACTCAGAGGATACCTAACGGCCTGTCAGACTTAATCCTGGACAACCTGTGACTTGATAAAGCAGGTCAGTATCAATGTTTCTACAAAGGTTAATACCTATTGCTCATTTCAGCGAAAACAAAATTGAGTTGTGGGAGGTGCTGTATAGGTAGCTCGTGTGATATTATTTGTGGGAAGGATATCTGGCATACCTTTACTTGAACTACTACGTGTCGAGGCTGAGTGTCGAGGCTGAGTGTCGAGGCTGATAAGCAGGGCTTTCCGATACGACCAAGGACACATTGTTTTCTGTCTACGGGCTCACGGATGTCTGGGAATGTAGTGCAGGTGGTGGCATTTGAGCCCAAGGCGGCGGGGTAGACATCAGTGAATACATGCTAGCTTGCATACATATACAATTGAATCAATTGAGGCCAAGTATCTACAAGTGTGTCTACCTGACTGGAGGGAGGCGACAAGTACCGAGGTGAGTTGCGAGGCCTTTTGCGCCCCTGAATGCGGACTCCCTCTACTTTCCTGGGCTTCTATTGTGTGGCACTCCATTGTGGGATACTTACTAAGTCGGTTCCGGTACCGTCTGATCTCGCTTGTCCTAGCATTCACTGCTACCATCTCACTGGCAGGTACCCTCTCAGTTCATTCTCTTCATTGTTGTGAAGTCCCTCTTCCATGGACATTTCACCAAACAAGATCTGCCTCGCTTGCCTTTGGTGCTTGCCTTTGGTCCTTGAGTGACAAGTCCTGACGATCGTCATTTCTTGCACTGGGAAGAGAAAAGCTTCACGTGCTCTTAGCTGAAATCGCCCGCTGGAGTATTTTCAGCATTCTTATGCAATATTAAATCTTCACCATGATGCACTACTACCCAGCCGCTCTACCATGTACATTATGGTTCATACTGATTTCTTCACGTAGCTTCTTAGATGTTTTGTCCTTATTTCTTTCTACCATCATGCTTAGGACTATGATCTCGTGAACATAGAGATTTGTCGCGTGTAGTAAAGTTAAGGCAGAGAGTGCTTAGTATTCCTGGCCTCGTCTGCCTCTTGAAGCATATTCCGGGCTAGAAGACACGATGCGATCAGAATGTGCATTCCACTCATCGAACCTCTGAGACCAGATAACCCGCAGCTCTTATGTAGGAAGAGTCTCAGGTCTTATATCATGTATATTTACAACAAGCATTCCCGTCAAGGAGAAGCATGTCAAAATGACTCAACGTCATCACTCGGCCTGTTGGAGTGGTCTGGTATTTGTAATGACTAGCCTGTTGATTCGTCTATCTGTGTAGTCCTGTGGCAGACCTACCTAGACTATCTCAACTAGTAGCACCCATTAACAGCCAGTTCGCGGCATAAGAACTGCCTTGGCCGGCAAGTTAAAAGCTAAAAATCATTCAACGCCATAATACCAATATCCGTAACTAGTGTATAAATCAGAGACTGACACTCATTTGCCCCGGGAGCTTGCCAAATCGGGATTCTCGAGATCCGTGGTATTCTGTTGTAGCCTGCAATCATCAAAGAAAAGCACCTGGTAGCTATTGATATTATGTTACTGGTGTAATTAATGAATAGGCAGTCAATAAGTAGACTTTAGGAGGCATAAATTCGGTAGTAGAGTTCCCATATCTCAACATTAACAAGAGGATTAACCAACCATGCACCAACTTAATATTCAATGTTTCATCCCAAATGATCATCTATAGACGCAGCGGAGCAAAGGCTCTTTATATTGGATATGGTTATCCTATTCTCGCTCTAACAATAGAACTGGGTGTTCAATTTCCCGAATGAGCTCACTTCCCTGACTTGACGTGCATGGAAAACCTCCAATTGCAACGTGCATACAAGATCGCGAGAGTATTTAGCATGGGGTTGGCTTTGTTAAGATCGTGAGAAGCGCACATATGACCATGGCCCGAGGAATTCTAGACAAGGGAATATGCACATGTAGCCCAATCACTTCCCCGTGAAAGGCACTCGCTAGGGTTCATTGCTCAATTCACGTGCATCAAATCCATGGATGTTACATTAATCGTTCATTAGCATCTGACGTTACTTAGCATTTGTTTCCCGAGTAACCTCCCCTACGATTCGGAGGTGATGCATCTACATCTACATCTACATGCTGAACACAACTTATCCAGTTGTCGCTAAACTTATCTCCCGGTAAGGAGGAATGAAGCGCAGAACAATGGGGTTTTATAATTCACGGGTCATCCTTAACCTGGGTGGACAAGCGGTCACTCATCGCTCATCTTGGGCTCCCTTGCATGAACTGTGATCCTGTCAAATGATCTTCGTAGTGTGGTCTACATAAATCTGTTTGTAGGTGTACTGGAGGTAAAGTGGAACGGATGTCCCAAATGTGCCTCCACTGAGCACTGACCCAGGATTGTTGTGTCGACTTGGATTTAAGTGCAATTCGCTCATCCTGTTCTCTCCTGGCGTAGGATCTGTTGGGTGATGGCGTATATGAATGTATGTACGCAGCTTGTTACCGGGGATGAGAACTGCTATATCCTTAAGGGTTGTCGCCGTAAGTTGGAGATCACGTGGGCCCTTATACACCCGGCGCCGCATTAGGCTTCGCGAGGTTTTAGATGAAGCGACACGGCCCTTATATCTCGCCTTGCACGGCCGCTCCATTCCAAGGAGGTTTGTGGACACCGGGAGGTTGGTCGTGACAAATTGTGAAGCCAACGGAAGAGAGACTGAACTTTAGGTGTTTCACCAATTCCGCCTGCCGCCGCGTCCCCGACCAAAGCCGCCACCGCCGCCACCACCACCACCTCGTCCCATACCTTGGTCATAGCCAAAGCTTTGGCCTTGGTTGCCGGCACCTCCACCACCGCCGAAATTCTGGTTCTGGGCACCTTGCCCTGTTGCCCCGCTGGCACCCGAGCTTTGCATACCCGAGAACATGGCCGTCATGGCCGAAGGGTCCATCTGGCTGGGATCCATACCGGACGCCATCATTTGCTGCATCATGGCTTGGAATTCCGGGGGCATTCCGTCCATGCCAGGCATAGCGGATAAAGGAGCAGCGGCACCTGCACCTCCCATCCCGGGCATGCCTCCCATCATCATCATCTGCATCTCTTCCATCATTTTCTTGTTGTTCTGGGCGATGGCATCCTGGCTGTATTCTGCGCGGACACTGTCCTGCTTGGCGGCGTACAGGGCCCATGTGAATTCGTCGAACCCGTAGTTGAAATAGTCGCTGAGGTCGGTACCGGGTTTCCTCCAAGGCTTGTCGTTTTCGGGGAGATCTAATGGTAACGGTGGTTAGTGAGGATTGGCGGGCCTAGGAAAGTTGCGATGGGCAGCAGACCTTGATCAATGTTGACCTGAGTGATGGGCTTCCCAACGGGATTGTAGATAGGGACCGCATGGACGTCTATGGTGGAGGTTGAGACGGGCGGGAGTTCAGCGCCGGAGACACCCCTGGAAGACTCGTCCCTCTTCACCGGGGGTTTTGTCGAGGTGTCGGCAGAAGTAGATCGTTGAGGGATATTCCTGATGTCACTATAGCGCGATTGTCTAGATGTACACAGCCGTGTAAGTGGCAAGTTCACAAACGAAGAGGGAGCAGAGAGGGCCGCACGTTGGCGCAGCGGCTTTTGTGCCGTCTTTGCGTTCGGTGATGATATCTATGTCCTGAGATGCGGGTGTCAGTACATGCTGGTGTCGTTAGGCCGATCGATGGGCAAGCGCAAGCATGCCGAACGTCGAACAGGCGGAGAATAGATGGACGACATAATAGGAACCGTACCGAGTCCGAATCTTCCATCTCAGCTCCCTCGTCTTCCTCCTCGCCTTCTTCTAGGTCTCCATCATGTTGTTGCTGGTGCTGTTGCTGTTGCTGTTGCTGTTGCTGTGGTTCCGTAGGTGCAGCAGTGGTAACAATAGCACCGGGAACTGAAGCGCTTTCGGCAGACTGTGTCGTGGGCTCTTCCGGAGCATAGAAATCGTCGTCGTCGTCAATATCCATAATAATGAATGAGATGATTGATTGCTGTTGCTGCGAATGGAGAGGAGAGGAGAGGAGAGAAAGAGGTAAAGAGGCGCCGTTTAGAATCCTATGTACGGTGGCCCATAGCGAAAAAGTGTGCCAGAACCAAGGCAACCCCACCTAACTCCTTTTACCTACCCTTCGGGTATTTATTTATACTTAGGCAGCTAATAATTTACCTACTTTTTACTTTTCTTATTATGCCTTTTTAATTGCACTACTTTGCATTGCAGCATTAATAAGTACTAAATATTATATATATTTTAATTTTATTTAATTAAGCTTGTTTAAATGCTATATAGCTACTTTAAAAAAAATATTTCTTTAATTGCTATATATAAAGCTAAGTATATATATATAATTATAAATAGCTATATTTATAAAAATTTGCAGCTATACTATTATAGTTATACATTATTATATTTATTAATAATATATTTATATAGCTTAATTAAAGCTAGTTTTATTTATTATTTATTTTATTAAGTTATTATAAACTAAGTTTATTATTTTTTATATTTTAAAATTTTATGCTACTTTTTTTAAATATAGCATACTTTTTTTATATATAACTTGCTTTTTTTATATATAATTTGCTTTTTTTATATATAACTTGCTTTTTTTATATATAATTTGCTTTTTTTATATATAATTTGCTTTTTTTATATATAATTTGCTTTTTTTATATATAATTTGCATTTTTTACATATAATATACTTTTTTTGCATATAATATACTTAAAGCACTTATTTTTTTAATATTTATTTATATATTTAATAATATAACATATTTAATAATAATGCTAATTTTTTTAAAAAATTTTAAGTTTTAAAAACAATTTATATTATTAAAAATAAGTTTTTTTAAAACTTTAAAAAAATGCTTAAATATTATTTAGCAAACAAAATTTATTATTAATTATTTATAAAAAAACATAAACAATAAAGTCCAAAAATTAATAAAAAAATTTATAATTAATACTTTTTATATTTTTATAATGCAATAATACTTATTTAAAATTAATTAGAATTTTTGCTATTAGTTTAACTTTAAGAAAATATTTAAAAAAAGCTAAAAATAAAATATAAATTTTAACTTTAATTATACTAAACAAAAAAAAGCTTATATTTAATATATGTTTATTAAAAAAACAAATAAAAAAGCATGCAAACAATATTAAGCATAAAACAGCAAAAAACTATTTATTAAATATATTATAGCAAATAAAAATATTGCAATAAAAGTATGCTTTAATTATTATTACTTAAAAATATTTAAAGCTTGCTTTATTTAAATAAGTATATACTATAAAAGTTTAATTAAGCTTATTTAAATGTTAATAAATATGTTAAATAATAAATAAAAATAAAAAAAAAAGTAAGAAAAAAAACAAAAAAAAACTAATAAAACTACAAAAAAAAAACTAAAAAAACAAGTTATAAAAACAGCTAAATAACTAGTAAAATTAAATTATAAAAGAACAAAATACACGTAAAAATAAAAAAGTTAAAATTATAAAAACAATTTTAATTCCAAAAAAATAAAAAAAAAAAAGTCAAAATGTAATAAAGTATAATAATATAAAATAAGCAATACAAAAAATGCTATAAATAATAAATTATAAAATTAATAAATGTTTTTAAAAAAAAAAAAAAAATAATAATAATAATAATAATAATAATAATAATAATAATGTTAAATAAGCTTTATACGATTATATGTTTAATATATATATGCTAAAACAAAGTATAATAATCTTTATATTGTAAGCTGTTTATATTTTATATGTTTAAAAGAAAAAAAAGTTTGTATAAAGCAAAAGTTCTTCTTTATATATAAGAACTTTGCTAGCATATAAGCTAAACTAATACTAAGATTACTTTAGTTTATATAATAGCTTTTGCACAAAATAGTCTTTATATAAAACTTATTATACGTATTATACATAAAAGTTATAACTAATAACTAGTTATTTTAACACTAGTTACTTTTTTTTTAGTTATAATTCTTTTTGTACAATGCTATTTAAAAAAAATAAAAAAAAATAGTTCTATAGAAAATTAAACACTTAATACTTTAGTTCTTGCAAAAAAAAGGGTTGCTTATATGTTTGCTTTTTTTAAACTCTGTAGTTATATAAAGCCTAAGTTTAAAAGTAATTGCTTTTTAAATAAAGCATTTAAACTTTTGTACGGTTTAATTATTGCTAGCATAATTAAAGTTCTTTGTTTTTATTATTATATAGCTAACTAACGTTAATTAATAATATAAAGTAAAATATTAGCAGTAAGCAATTTATACTAAGGTTAATTAAAAATTCCTTTTTTATATAGCAGTAAGTTTAATAATATACTAAAGTATAAAAGCTAAGCTTTGTTTATAAAAAAAGCCCAAATTTCGTAATGCCTTTTATTGCCTTTATATTTTTAAACCTCTTACTTTGTATAGCTGCTTATTTTACTATTAGCTGCTTTATACATATATATACATACTTATAACAGCTTTACACTTAGTTATTTTTATATATATATTTATATATATATATATATATACTTATATAATAGCTGCTTTACTATAATATAACATTAATAGTTATTAGCTTTGCGTTATAAGCTAAAACAGTAGTTATAACGTTATATAACTATTAATTAGTAATTTTAGCAATTAATTATTTTTTTAGTTGCTATATATAAATATATATATTTGTTTTTTTTTTGTATGGCTTATTGTTTAAGTAGTTTGCTAATAATTGTTTATTGTATAAAAAGTAATAAGTTTTAAGTTATATTAATACTTTTAGTTAATATTAAGGTTTAAATTTTGCATAATGTTTTAATTGCTTTTATTATAGCTTAAATAATTTGTTATAAAGGCTACTTTTATGCAGTATTTATTTAGTTGCGCAGCATTATAATTGCTTTATGCAGCTAAAATACTTATATAAACTACAAAAGCTTTTTATTTTAAGGTTGCTAATAAGTAATAAGATTTTAAAGTAATGCATATATTATGTACGTTTAACGATTATATAATATTTATTATAATTATTATGCTTAAATAAATAAAAAAAGATTAAGTGTTGCATAGTAGTTTAGTAAAAAAAGTAAAAAAAAATGTTAAGCACTTATATATAGCTTAAAAAATAGTTATACGAAAGAAAATATAAGATTTGCAATGTTTTATAGTTTTTAGTGTTTTTTTTAAAATTAAATATATTTGCTTGTTGCTTTTTTATTTATTATATAATTATTATAACGATTTCTGTATAAAAGTATTTTTTTAATTCTCTTTTTTAATTTGTTTATATAAAGGTTATTTTTATTTTTTTTTTATAAATGCTTTTACTTATATAGTTAGCTAGTTTATAAATACTAAGGTTTTTAGCGCTTAGTTTAGTGTTTTTTTTATAAACGTATTAATTAAATTATTTTTACTATTAATTTATTATACTTTGGAAATTTCTTTTCTTTTATATAACTTTTTAAGTAATATAATATTAATTATAAAGCGTTTCTTTTAGGTAGTTTTTAGCTTTATTAAACAGTTATATAATAATTTTAAGTTTAAACATAATATAGCAAAAATTAAAAGTATTTTTAGTATAACTATAATTTTCTAAAGCGTTATATAAAAAGCTATAGCGCTATTAAAGCTATTTATTATATTATATAATTTATTAGCTAGCATACTTTATATTACTTACTTATACTTGCTAAAGTTTTAATATATAATGTTTTTTTTGATTTTAAAAGCTAGGTTTTTTTCTATATAGTGCTTTATTATAAATATAATAATAAATCCAAGTTATAAAATCATATTAATATTATTTGCAAATAAACTATTTATAAAAATAAACAGTTTTGTACGGCTTAAATCTAAAAGTACAAACGTTAATTTGTAATTATAATTATTTATTTACCACTTGATTTTATAGTTTAAATTTTTAATATTTGCTAGTGCTAAGTTAATTATTTAAGCAGCAGCTGCAAAATTATATACAGCTTTTAATTAGCAAATGCTACTTATATAAGCGCTGCATACACGTTAAAAAATATATTACTATGCAGCATTTTTTATACAAAAGTTAATTAAAGCTAATTAGTTTGCTTAGCTTTTTTGCATAAGCGTTATATTTTTTTTATACAAAAAAATAACTTAATTACTGTTAAATTTAATAAAGTAATTTTGTTATAAAGTTTTTTTTAGCTTTATATAAAACTTTGCTTTATATAATTTACGTTTTTTTTTTGCTAAAAATTTAAGTATAGCAAAGCTAAATATATTGTTTATTTATAAACCTATAATGCTAAATTTATATAAAAGTCCTAATATAAACAATAAACATAAATTATATGTAAAAACTACTATACTAAGTTTTTTATAGTAATATTAATAGTAAGTTTTAAACTAATATAGCTTTAACTTAGCTAAGCTATATAATAGTTATATAATTTATATAATAGTTTTTTTAAAATATTTTAAAATAAGTTCAAAAAGTAATTATACAAGGATTTTTTATGCAAGCTTATTTTTTAATTATATATATGCTTATATAATATTTTAAAGTTTGCTTAAAGCATTAAAGTTTTAAATTAGCAAAAGGCCTAAAGCTAGCAATAATTATTAGCTTATTTGCTAAATTATTAGCAATTAAATTAATATAGTTTTTTTTTTTATATTATTATAGCTTTATATAATTAATTTAAATTTTTTATATAGCTTAGTTGTTTTTTTTTTAATCTTTTATATAAAGCAAAACTTAAAAATTTAAGTATTATTATGTTTGTTTAAATTATATTTTATAAACTAAAAAATACTTTATATAACAAAGTTATTAATTTTTATAGCGTTTAATTTTTTAAACAAAGCGCTAAAAGTGCTAATAATGCTGTTTTTACGTAATTTTACTATTAAAGCGTAATTTTATTTCTTTTTTAAAATTAAAAACAAGTTGCTAATGTTTTATACAAACGCTATAAAAAAGTTCTTAGCTTTTTTAAGTTTTTTGCGTTTTTTTTGTACAGTTAATTCTATAGCTAGTTTTATAACAGTTATATTTTTCTTTTTACTATTTGCTAAAGTATGTTTAATTATATAATAATATAGCTTAACTTATGTTTATTTAAAGCAAATTAAGCTATTTATAAAATTAATAATTATGTTAGGTTTTTTAATTAATTATATTTTATATAGTTTTTTTTAGCTTTACTTTTTATGCTATATAAAGACTTTACTGCATAAAAGTAAAAATAATACTTTATATAAAGTTAGCTTATTATATTTATAAATTATGCAGCTAATTTTAACTTTTGCTTGTTTTTTATAAAGCATTTTTATAGCTTTTTTAACTGCTTTAGCTTTTTATACAATATTTAACAAAAAAGAAAAGTCTTAATTAACCCTTAAATATACCTTAAATATAAAAAGCGTTAAAACTAAACTATTAAGCTTTATAGTATTATTTAAAGCTTTAATTGCTATTTATAAAATTAACTTATTTTTTATATAATAACCTAGTTTAGCTTTTAATATGTTATATATATAATAAAAAAGTTTATATGCTTTTTTTATTTTATTAATAGCTTAATAAGCTTTAATAAGCATTTTTTAGTATTTTATACTTATAATTTTAGCTTAGTTTTAAAATTCTTTAAACAAAAAGTTTATACTAAAGTTATATATAACATAGTTTAAAAGTTCTTAATATATATTAATTTAGCATTTATATAAAGCTTTTTAAGCGTTTTATACAAACATAAATTTTAAAAATATAGCTGCTTAAAACAATATAGCTGCATTAATTACATATAAAACCTGCTTATTATTTATTTATATAACATTAATTATAACTTTATAATTAAAGTTATAGTTATTTTTAATTATAAACTTAAAATAATAAAATATTTAGTTATATAATTAGTAATAATAGTAAAACTTTTAAATTTCTTTTAAAGCAAAGCAATTAATATTATAGCTTGCATAACTAAGCATATTATATAATTTTTCCGTACAAAAGTATTTAAAGCATTTATAAAGCTTTTGAAGTTTTATTTTTATAAAATATAAATTTGCTTTATATAAGCTAATATTAAAAAACAAATATTTTTATTTTTATATAACAGGAATAGTTTTTCTGTTTTATTATATAATAACGTTCTTTATATTATTAAAATATACTTTTAAGCAGTTAGCGTTTTTTAATAAAAATAAAAAAAAAATAAAAATATTTAAAACATAGTATATAGTTATACTAAAAGCGTTTTTTATTTATATAATACTTATAATACTTGTAGTATTATTTTTGCTAAAACAAATATAAGCGTTACTTAAGGTTTAACTAATTTTTATACAAAAATATATTTAAAAATATGCTTTTAATTAAGCTTTTTTTACTGTTAAATAGTTAAAAGCACTAGTATTTCAAAGTTTATTTTAGTAGTTTATATAATAATAATTACTTAATATAAATTAATTATATAACATTATTGTTTTATAATTTTAAATGTTTTTTTTTATTATATAATAAAGAAATACGTTATTTATTAAATACTAAGTAGTTTAGTTATTAAATTCTTTATTAATATTTTTAGTACTATTGTTTAACTTTAGATATTTTTTATATTTTGCTACATATAAAGAAAATTTTTTTAAAGTAAGTTTTTAGCTATAAATTATTTTATGCAAATTAAAAAATACGTTTTTTATACAAGCTTTTTTTTAAAAAGTATAGCATGTTAACTAGTAGCTTTTTTTCTAGTAAATAAAGCATTTTTTATTTATATAAAAGTTCTAGTTTTTTTAGTTATAGCTTTAAAAGTAACTTAGCTATTTAGTTAATTAACTTAATAACTTTAATATAAATTTAAGTTATTAGTTTTTTATATAGCTATAATTATATTTTTAGTTTATAAAATATAACTTATTGTTTTTTTGTACGAAAGTTTTTGCTATACTATTTAATGCTATATATAAGCATGCTTATAAGTTAGCAAAAAATCTTTTGCACATAAGTTTTTAAAAAATTAATGCTATAGCTAACTTTAATACACTTTAATATATTTATATAACATTTATACTTAGTTAAATTTTGCTTTAATAGCTAGCATTAAACGTTTGCTATGCTTTTTTAAGCTTATTAAGCATTAATTTAAGTATTTTATACAAAGCTAAATTTAGGTTTTCTTTTTTTATTTATACAAAAAAAACTATTGTTTAGTTAACTTAATACTAGCTATAATTTATATTAATATTAAAATAAATATTTATTATATAATATATTTTATTTTATGTTTTATTTAAACTAATGCAGTTAATAAAAAAGTTTTTTATATAACTTTTTAAAATATATAAAAATATAGCGTAATATTAGTTTTCTGTAATTTTAATTTATTAGCAAGTAATAATAAATAAATAAGCTTTATTATATAATAAGTTATATAGCTTGCTTATATAGTTTTAACTTAAGTTTTAGCTTTTTTAAAAAACAATATATTTATTAAAAGATATAAATCTGTTTTATATAAACTTTATTAAAAGTAAGTTAAAAAACATGCTTTTAATAACTAGATTTAATATTATACAAACATATATTTTTTGCTTTAGTATTTGCAATAAATAATGCTAAACAAAATATTTGTATATTAGTTAAAAAATTAGTTTATAGCTTATTTTTGTTATATAAAAATTAAACAGCTTAAAGAAATTCTAATATTTAATACTTAGCCGGATTAATTGCAGTTAATATTTATATTATTACGTTTAAAATTATACGTTAAAACTTAAGTCTTTAAAAAGTAGTTTAATATATAAATAATCTAAAAAGTTTTAACTATTATATAAAAAAATATTTAGCTATTAGCTTAGTATTAAAAATATTACTAATAGTTAAATAGTTATTATATAACAAGTATTTAGTAGTTTTTTTAATTCTTTAATTATAAAGTTTCTGTAAGCTATTTTTATAAGCTTTTAAATTATAATTATTTTTAACGTTAAGTAAATTTTTTTTAACTTAAAGTTTTTAAGCAAAGCATTTTATATGCTTTAATAAATTTCCTAGAAATAATTTTCCGTTTATTTTCTAAAAGTTTTAGCAAACTTTTTTTAAAAGTAGTCTAATAGTTTATAAAAATATAAATAGTTAGCATAGTAAAATGCTAGCTTAATATTTAGCTTAATTTTAGTTATATAGCTAAAATTAATTTTTTAGCTTTATATTTTAAGATTAATTCAAGCGTTTATTTGTTATGCGTTTATTAAAACGTTTTTAGCTAAGTTTTCGTACATAAAAATAATTAGCCTTAACTTTAAAAGCGTTATAAGCAATTATGTGTTTTTTTAAAACATAGTAAATTTAACTAAATTATATAATATATTTAATTTTATATTTAAGTTATATAAATTACTGTTTTGCTTTTATATAACAGTATAATTAATATATTGCTTAGTGTTCGTATAGCAATATAATTAAAAAATAGCAAAGTTGCTTGCTATTTTTTTTATTTTGTTTTTAGTACTAATAAACAGGTTAAAAGTTTAGTTTTTATATATAAATAAATTAGATCTTTTCTTTTTTTTCTTTGTACGTGCTTATTTTAGCTAATTAAAGAAAATAAACTAAACAATATATTTATATATTAAAAAAAAAACAAACGTAATACAAAAAACGAATTTTTTTTTAACAGATTAAAATAAAAGTATGTTATATAACTTTATTATTATTTTAGCTAATTTATAGTTTGTTGCAAGTAAGTTAAAAGTGCAAATATAACTACTAATTAATATTAAATAAGCTTTGTACGATTATACGTTTAATATATATATACTAAAACAAAGTACAATAATTTTTATATTATAAGCTGTTTATATTCTATATGTTTAAAAGAAAAAAAGGTTTATATAAAGCAAAAGTTTTTCTTTATGTGTAAAAACTTTGCTAGCGTATAAGCTAAGCTAACACTAAGATTACTTCGGTTCATGCAATAGCCCTCGCACAAAGTGGTCTCCGTACAAAACCTATCGTACATACTATATATAGGAGTTATAACCAATAACCAGTTATTCCAACAAATAATAATAATAATAATAATAATAATAATAATAATAATAATAATAATAATAATAATAATAATAATAATAATAATAATAATAATAATAATAATA